>ML777715.1:29233-84720 GCA_009831015.1 Picea engelmannii
CATGCTTCATTAAGCATGTATTCTTTATCTTTGTTTGTACCTAGAAAATATTGAGCTCCTATTGTAGTTTTGTGAATAGATGTATATGTTTGAAAAAAAATATCAATAATGATTCACGTCTTGATCCAATGTATTCATCTTATGTTCATAATCGAGTGATTTAGAACAACTTCTTACAATATCCCAAAGGGATATGCAAAGGATTTTTGTTGTTGTGGAATTTTGAACTTGGGTTGGTTGTCATTTAAGTTAATATCAATCATTATATGTATGGAATGGATGTTAGGTTAAACTTGACTCGGTGAAAGAGTCAAATTTGTTAGGTAAACAGCAGTGGTTTTTGGCACATGGTTGACCTGTGGTTTTATAGCCCATAGATTGCATGTTATCAAAACCTATAAAAGATTGGTGATACTCCATTGTAATGTGCCAAGAGTTGAGTGGTGAAGGATCACTTGGATGGGGGAAGGAGGTTGGTCAGATTAGTCGGGTTTGGTCAACGAACTAATAGATCTATTAGTAGTTTGGGTTTTCCAGGATAAATCTCATGCATGATTTGTGTGTTGATATGTTCTTGGTTGATTATTGCATTTCTCTTGTATGTTGATTTACTTTACTGTGGTATCAAAGATTTACTTTTTATATGTGTTATATTATTTGCACAACTAACCCCACACATTGTGTTCCATCGGGCATGTGGGGGAGTCACAGGGGGACAAAGCCCCCAAATAAATGGTAGTTTTTGCGTCCATTTTTAGAAGTTTTCAACACACGGTTTTTCACCTTTAGCGGTTTTTTGGCACATGGTGTTGCAACCCATGGTTTTCTAATTTTGGTTAATTAATTAGTGTTATAGTCTAATTCGGATCAATGGATTAGGGGTTTTGGATGACACGGGATCATATATATTGTATTGTAAACAATGAGAATAATGAATAAGAATTAGAGGTGCGGCTCTAAACAAGTTGTTGACTTTCCCGGTTTGGGTCTATAGGGTAAAATATATGTGTATGTTTGTGATTGTAATTGTGTTATTTTATGTTTATTAAGAATCTGTGTGTGCATTGCATTATTGTAAAAGGTTTAAAACTTATCGTTAACATGTATACCATTCATCGTCATTCCACCATTCTAACTTACCCTTCTCAACATAAGTCATTATTAAACCATATTAATGAGCATTTAGTGAAAGTATTGTTTTTCTTCCATTTGCATACAGTTGATAGTTGTTACATATTAGGATGTTTATGAAATAAAGAATGACATTTTTTTTCTTTGATGAAAATATGGTTTAGATGAGCTTTTTCAGTAGAGGTGTGTCTTTAGACAAATTATGCAGATATGAATGTTGTTCATAGGAAGATGAATTAAAATGGATGTTGATCCATTGTATAAGATAGATGTTTACACCACAATTTAAACCAACCTTTATTTAACGACTCTTATTTTTTATCTATAACATTCATTTTAATATCTCATGCTTCTCATATTATAAGGTAACATTTTAATATGTCGTGCTTCTTATATTGTGGTAGAGTGATCGTGGGAAGACATCAGCCTCGAAGCAAGTAAATTACTAACAGTATCCATATCCATTTAAAGTGAATTTTATTATTGTTTTTATAATTGAATTTACATGTTTTTTGTTGATATATGTAGTTTTCCACACCTGATGTTGAAAATGTGGACGACAATGACGAATTTTTTGAATACATAAACCTAATGGAGGCAATTAAAAAGGCTCTGAGAAAGGAAAATAGGGAACTTATTGAATTGGCTAGGTGTGAACCAAACAAAGGAGAACAAAGTAAGGTGTAGATTTTTGATGGAATATATACAAAAATATGGGATAAGCGTCATCTTTTGAAAATGTTATTTATTACATATATTCATTTATGAATTTTGGTTTACTTCTTTTATATGATAGGAACAAAAAATGTTTTATTTCTATAGAATTTTCTAAGAGCTACTTATGAGATTACTCGTGAGGCTCGTGTTATAGTATCAATGTACCAGCGCCATAATGTACTAGCACGAGCCAATACCCGTGAGGCTCTTTGCCTCTCTGCCTCTGGCTGATAGGTCCATGAATCATATGACTACACCTTCTCAATCTCATGACACACCCTCTCAGTACACACCCGACCATTCACATGATGGTGTAGATGACCCAATTAGTGATTCTACAAATTGTTTTTCTGGATTGACACGTGTTACATGTAAAGGAACAATGTTAGTTACCTTTTTAGTGGAAAATAACATTGTTTCGATCAATATACCAAAAATCCCAAGTATTTATGAATTTCTTAATTGTTTCTTATTATCTAATTGAAATGTGCATCTCTCCAAACAACATTTTTCTTAATCATATGAATGAAAAGGAATTAGATATTTTTTGGCCCACCATATGCACATGGTGGAATTCTTAGAGTGTCAATTTGAAAAAGGATCTTATGGACCACTTGGTCAGCTTATTTGGTGAATCTTTCAACAAAAGTGGAGTCATCTCATTGGTTGGTACATGTTTGAAATATGTGAGGAATCAATATAGGGTTCATTTTCAAACAAACCCTAGGTATGAGCGTTCTCCAATGATTCATGAGAGTGAGTAGAAGAATCTAAAGAAAAATGCAAAGGAAAATAAAATCAGACAAGAAGGAAAGACGCCACCTGGTCTAGGAAGGTATATGATATTTTGAATTTAATATGCTGAATTTTATTTAGCTCTATATCAAAATTGACATATCTAACATATTTGAAACTTTTCGCAGGCTCCCAAACACGTCAAAAGAAACCAAGGCAAGACTATAAAAACATAGGTTGCACAAACTTGGTCGGGGTGGTTATGTGAAACTAAAAGCATGAATTGTAAGTACCAAATAATTAAACCACATCATTCATATATTCATCCAATTTTTATTTAATTGCATCCAATAAGTCAAATTTGTGATCTTATGCAATGCAGGGGGCTCGTTTCAAAACTACAACCACTCAAGAAGACCTCTGACCCGGTTTCAAGTTTGGATTTCAAGGCATGGTTGAACATCGACAAAGCATGGAGAAAACACAATCTTCCCCTTTGAATGACATCGTAAGTAAAATTAATGGACTTTAATTGTTGATTACTTGTAAAATCTATTCACGATTGATTTCACCCATAAATGAATGTGTCTTATTGTTTTAAGCAAGATAGAAACAACAATAATTAGGCCAGTTGTGGACGACATCCCCATGAAGGTGGAGTGCATCTCGATGATGGTGGTGTATAGATCGTCCATGATGGTATTATGGCTATAAAATTATAAGTATGGATTATGATTATTAATATTTACTTGTAGATGTTGTACTTATAAAAAAAATTGTTTCAATGGTAGAGAATGTAGATGAGGATGCTTGGTGAGAATAGAAACACATGGTATCTGAACCAATGATCTCTACTATTCAACCTGGTAAAGAACATTGTAATGATATTTGTATTAATGAAATAATTCTATGAATAATAACTAACCATATCAATTTAACCCTTTCTTTATTGTAGTCAATGTGCCTTTGTAGTAGCATGCATGTCATGGAGAGTACATGAATAGACATAGAACATGTCATAGCATGCATATTAAATCAACACTAAGAGAGGGCCCAACAACTAAAAGGGGTCAAGAAACGGATGATCCAATTAGAAAATATATACAAACTAAGAAAAAGAAAAATAAGTGATTGTATATATTATGAGATGCATTGATAATGGAAACATATTTTGATGATAAAAATTATTAATATAAACTATTTGTTGCTATAATTTTTGTTTTTCTACCTTCTTGTGGATGAATATTATATGTTTTGTATGTACAAAACCACATATTTTCTCACACACGTTATTTCTTTCATTTACCTTTAATTTTTGTTTTGCTACTTTCTATGCATGAATCATACTATGTCACTTTCAATTATTTTCCAGTAGATAGATTGGGTATGGGGAATTGAGAGTGATGCGAGGGGGGAAGGGCCAAATAATGTTCCACCTTCACATGGTTGTCCTTGTTCAGTAGAGAATAAATTATTCTTGAAACCAAGAGAATCTCATTTAGGTATTCCACTTTAGTCTTTCTAGAATCTCATACATGTTGATATGTCCTTCTATTTATTTAATTATTATTCAATCATATAACCTTTATTTTCTGATGATTTCTACATGTCTTTACAATGGAAATGAAATTAACAACTAGAATATATGTGATGTGTTTGTACAATCTCTTGCCTCATCTAGATCATGGATGCAAGTAATCAATACTCATTTTTCCATTTTAGTTACTGTGTGCACAACTTCCAAATATTCATGTTCATACTATTGATTTCATTTCCTAGTAGTTTTCTTTGAAGATAAATCATGTTTATTCAATATCAGAACATATAAAATAAAAATAAAAAATTAACCTCTGTTGATTGTGGTCATGTGCCTTGAAAATGTCTTACATTTCAAATTTTATTGATCAAAATACTACCCTAAGATCTAATGTATTGACTTGTCTTAAAAAAACAACTTGAGGCATCTTGAATCAATTGTTGTAAATATGGTTTTCATTGATATAAAATATAGGGGGATACTACAAATGTCCAAGATAAATATTGTAAGCCTACAAATGTCGAAGATAAATATTTTAAGATGGATATTGTTGGAAATATTATTTTTTGGATTTTTTATGATTAGTTTGTATACCCTATATTTGAAGGAATCTTTACCCTACATACCTAGCTCAAATGGGAGCACAAGTTATATGTTTGGAAATATTATTTTTATATATTTCTAACAGTATATGGAATTCCTTCTAACTCCCTAGGAATGAGGAGATATGAATTTTTCCATCTGAAAACCCAGCCAAAAAATTGAGGTCGGCTTAGCCATTATTTATAGGTCAACCCTGAAAGTAAGGACAGAAATACTATAAATGTAGGATAGATGTGAACATTTTTAGATTAACCAAGCAACAGATTAAGTCTGGGATGCATAAAAGTGATATGAGGAGCGCTAAAGGAGTTGGGTTGTCTTTTTGAGATCTAAAGGTGTGAAAGAGAAGTCTAAGGAGTTTTCTTCGGGTATTTCTTATTCTCAAGGTGCGTTATGAAGGACTAAAGGTCTGTGATGATTTATATTCCATGTTTTGAGTTAGTGATGTTTCAATGTGTGATATTCTAAGGATGTGATGTTTCCTTTAGGGATTATATTCTGGGAATGATGTTATGAGGCTCGCTAGGGCATGAAGGCTACATGTGACTAGGGTTTGAAGGATTGTATGTAGAATGAAGCATGCAGGTGAAGTAAGAAGTACTATGTGTATGAATATATTGGTTTGGTGTCTACACATATCTTTTTGGTTTGGTGCTTGGGTGAGGGGATTGGTGTCTCCATCAATTTGGTGCTTACAAATACTATAATAGGAGGTTGGTGTCTGCAGGTGTTGTTGAGTTGGTTCTCAATTGAGGAGATTGGTGTCTCTAGTAGGTTTGTGCCTACATATTATTGAGTCAGTGCTCATTTAAGGAGATTGGTGTCTCTAGTAGTTTGGTGCTTACAATCTTTGTAACAGTATGTTGGTTCCTACATACATTTATAAAGATAAGTTTATGGTTTTCTCCCGATTGGGTTTCCATGTTAAACTCAGTACATTCTTATTTGAGTTTATATGTGATTATTGTTTCTCATATAATGAATGATTTATGAATGGATAAAAAACATAAAAAGTATCTTATACCGATTCACCCCCCTCTCAGTATAAGCATAAGTTCAACAATCGGTATCAGAGCAAGTTTCTTCAGAAATAGTGTAACCACTGGAAGGTAGATCTCGGGAGAACATGTGGTTGGTTAAGAAGTTTTCCCCACAAATAGATCTCCTTTGTTCGATGGAACAAACTATTCATCATGGAGTGTAAGAATGAAGATATATATTTTGGCCCTTGGGTTTGGTATTTGGGAATCAGTCACAACAGGTTATATAGATGAAGTTGGGAAGGAGTCAAGTGAAAATAGTGCAAAAGAAATAGATGTTATCTTGAGTGGCATATTAGATTATGATAATGTCAAGGTAATGAAGTGTACATGAGCTAAGCAGATTTGGGACAAGCTACAAAAAAATTATGAAGATAAATATGGTGATTGTTCCAACTATGAATCAGAGATAGAAGAAGCACAATTTGTGAGAAATATAAAAGGAGGACTTGGAAAATACAAAGGTAAGCTACCCTTCAAATGCTTTAAATATGGTAGAATAGGACATTTTGCTACTAAGTTTCCATATGCAGAAAGGGAAGATAGTGATGATGAAGAATAATCTCTCTCCATAACCATGGAAACAAATCCTTATAACGAATATAATCAGAAAGAAAAACCATATTCAGAAGAATAAGAAATTGAAGAAAAACTTGTTAGTGCCTTAGAATAAATAGATAGGATTAGGAAAAACAATATAAAGCAGAAATAGAAATTGCAGAAATATGAAGAGGAGTATCGTGATCTTGAAGAAACAGAGAATGCATTTACCATCCTGAAGAATCAACTAGAACAGGAAAAAAGGATATAAAAAGTGGTGATAATTTATATGAAAGAAAAGGAATAAAATTGCAAGAAGCTAGAGGCTGAAATCATTTCCTTAAGAAAGGAACTAGACAAAAAAACTAAGAATTTGAATAGAAGCTTGAAGGTTGGAAAGAGTATTGAAATATTAGATAATATTCTGAGTTTTCAAAGGTGACCATTCATCAAGATAGGTCTTGTATATGACAAAAAATAAAAGACCCCTGAAGGAGATGCAAGCATTAAGGTCACAAAGCCATCAGAAAAGGAAAATGAAGAAATCTAGAAGTTATGCCAATATTCTAAAAGGATCCATAAACAATGAAAGAAGCAACAGGAAAGGCAATGATGACCAGTAGAAACCTGATTCTTGTCACAAGAATAACAAGAATCAGTTCAGAAGAGTCATTCCACCAAGAATACCTTTCATTAACCGATACCAAAATCTCTTTCTTAGCTTATTTTTTTTCTTGCAATAATTTTGGTGATAAAGCACTAGATTGTAGAGATTATTGAAGAAGTGATCATGTGGGAGATATAAATAGAGGTTCTTACAAAACCAAAAAGCATAATTATGTGAGAAACAAAACTAGAAGTTCTCATGGGTTTGCTAATATAAACTACAATTCATTTGCTCCTCTACTTGATTACAATACTAAATTTTATAAGTGCATTAACTATGGGAACATAACATGTTACTTTAGAATCATTATAGTTGGACCTCCTAAAAAAAGGAAGAAGATGGTCTTACCAAGCATAGAGAAGAATATTCAAAGGTTTGGAAAAGGAACAAAAGAAAGAAACATGGAGAGATGAATTTTTTTGTTATGAGAAAGGATGTGATAAGCTAGATAAAGATGGAAGGGAGATTCATTGTTTTTATTATCACTTGAAACATATACACCTCATTCCTAGAAGAGGTAAGGCTAGGGAATTTCCTTGTGAAAATGGAAATTCAAGTTTACAGTATTCTTTTGGACAAGAGAAGTCATTTGATTGATCCTTGTCAGAAAGGAATGTGGAGGCACAAATATATTCAAATAAATTCAACACTAAATCTTCAACCCATTTAGAATAGAAATGTCATGACTTTAGAGTGGAATTTTTGATCAATAAAAACAATCAAATAGAAGGATGAGTGTTGGATACTTGTAGTAGAGATAGAATGGATAATGATCAGTTAGAGATATAATTTTTAATTTCACATTGGAGTGCTTGAAGGGAAGAACAAGCTCAAGGGGAGCATCCCTTTTGCATTGATGTCAAAGGGGGAGAAGTTACAGACAAAGGAAGAATTGCAGAAACAAGGAAAGTTGTAGACATAGGGAGTATTCAATTGACCAAGGGTTTCCATCAATGACAAAGGGGGGGATTTTTGGAAATATTATTGTCAATTATTTCAAAGATAGGGGGAGACTACATATGTCCAAGATAAATATTTCAATATGGAGATTGCTGGAAATATTGTTTTTGTATTTTTTATGCTTATTTTGGATATGCTATCTTTGAAGGAATTTTTACCCTATATGCCTAGATGAAATTAGAGCACAAGTTATATGGTTGGAAATATTATTTTGATAGCTTTCCAATGGTATATGATATTCCCTATAACTCTCCAGGAATGAGGAGATATGAATTTTTTAGTACGACAACCTAGCTATAAAATTGAGGTCAGCTCAACCAGTCTTTACAGGTTGGCCCTAAAAGTAAGGATAGAAATACTATAAATGCAGGATAGATGTGCACATTTTTAGAGTAACCAAGCAAGATATCAAGTCTAAGGTGCACAAACATGATATGAGGTGCACTAAAGGAGTTAGGGTGCCTTTTTGGGTTCTAAAGGTGTGCAAGAGAAGTCTAAGGGATTTTCTCAAGGTATTTCTTGTTCTCAAGGTGTGCTATGAAGGACTAAAGGCATGTGATGTTGTCATGATGTGCGTTTTTTTGAGTTTTTTATTTTTCAATGTGTGTTATTCTAAGGTTGTGATGTTTCTTTCAAGGATTATATTTTAGGAATGATGTTATGAGGCTTGTTAGGGCATGAAATACACATGTGACTAGAGTTTGAAGGATTGTCTATGAAATGAAACATGAAAGTGAAGTGAGAAGTACTATGTGTATGAAGATATTAGTTTGGTATCTACACATATCTTTTTGATTTGGTGCTCAGGTGAGGGGATTGGTGTCTCCAGCAGGTTGTTCCTTTCAAAGATTGTAATAGTAGGTTGGTTCCTATAGGTGTTGCTAAGTTGGTGCTCAGCTGAGGAGATTGGTGTCTTCAATAGGTTGGTTCCTACATCTTTTTCAATTGGTGCTCATTTAAGGATATTGGTGTATTCAATATTTTGGTGCCTACAATATGTGTAACAATAGGTTGGTGCCTACAAACATTAATAAATATAAGTTTATGGTTTTCTCTGGATTGGGTTTCCATGTTAAACTTTGCGCATTATGATTTGAATTTATATGTGATTATTGTTTATCGGCTAATGAATGTGATCCAAGTGGATATCAATGGCCACCCACCTATTCCACTGGCTCGAAAAACAGTTTTCCACCTTTGCAGTTTTTTGGGTTCCAAACTTTTGGGGTTGTTTTGAGGCCCTAAACGATGTTTTTTGGGTATTTGAGGCCCAAGGGATATCCCGAGATACTACCCTAGTCTAGTCAAAAAAAATTATTATCAGTTATACCTTTCCAACGAGCTATTGTGCGCCTAAAACGGAGATCATATGCAAAAGTTACGACCTCAGGAAGTTGATGTACTAACTTACCCAAACGGGGCCCACATGAATTTTGGCGCTTCATCTCCTAGTGTTAAGTTTTTGGATGTCTAGGGTTTTTGACATTCATGTTTATTGTAAAAGGCCTTCAGAGCCTTATTGTAACTATTTTCTTACGAATGAGCGCAACCGTCACATCTCTTCTCAGAGATAATTCACCACCATTCCAACAATATTATTGGAATGGTGGTAGCTTATCTCTGAGAAGAGATGTGAAGGAAGTGTCAAAATTCATGTGGGCCCCGTTTGGGTAAGTTAGTATATCAACTTCCCAGGGTCATAACTTTTGCATATGATCTCTATTTTAGGCACACAATAGCCCATTGGAAAGGTATAACCTAGAAGAACAATTTTCGACTGTCACAAGGTAGTGCCTCTAGCATTCCCCTGGGCCCCAAATCCCCAGAAAACGTCGTTTAGGGCCTCAAAACGGACCCGAAAGTTTGGAACCCGAAAAACTGCCAAGGTGGAAAACTGTTTTTCGAGCCAGTGGAATAGGTGGGTGGCCACCGATATCCACCTAGATCAGAATGATTGGTGAGTGATTAAATAAAGTAAAAATTATATTATATTGATTCACCCCCCGCCCCTCAATATAAGCATAATTTCAACATCAACAACCGAATGAATTATGGGTCTTGTATTTGGACTTACTTTGGTCATTTCAAATTTGTGGACATAATTGTTTTGTTTATTTATAGACATAAAAATATTATCATTTTATTTCATTGGTTTTAGTAGACTATGGTAATGATGCAAGAATTAGGTTCATTGTTGCTATATCTTAGTCATGCAATTCTAACATTGCATATGGGACAATTTCATGTATCATCTTTGTGACCTGTGATTGAAATGTGTTCTTTGGATACATTTTTCAAATTTTGAACGCAAGGAAAATTTTGAGCAATTATTTTGTACTTATCAATTTTTATGCAAGTTGAATCTATTGTAAATGTTGGGCCTACAATATACATCTCTCCATCTAGATTCTAGTGCTAATCTCATCATGGTTAGAATTGAGAATAGGGTTAGCTCACGACAATGATCCCAAAGAGAGTATAACTTCCAAGAGTCATACTATTGAAGGGGTTGATGAAAGCTCCACCCTCAATCCCTTTGAACATGGAACATGTTAATAATTTAGCAGAACAACTTTAACACATCTCAATTCAACACTTCCCCTATATCAGTTAAAATTTGTGAACGTTATGTTTTTTTTGTCATCGAGATGGAAATATTTTTGTATCAGTGTAGAAATTATACTTTTCCTATCTATTTATCATGCATGCTCATAAGTAAGAATAAGTAGACATGTTGAAGCTCATAGAACTTTATTTTTGCATGGTGATATGATTACTATTGTGACATAGACATATGCATAAAAATAATATAATTTTGTGGATTCCATACAATTATAATGTTGCAAGGTGTTTGTCTCACTGTAAAGACTACATCTATCCTAGAAAAACAAACACAATCTTGGGAATTATGGGGTGTTTGTATCACCCTAATGATTGAATCTGTCCTAAGAAAACAAACACAATTTCAAGAATTCTGCTAGCTTTTTAGCATTTCTATAGTTATGCTTCATGTTAAAGTTTTATACAAGGTTCAGATTGCATTCATATCATAGTAAGGTCTCATTTATCAATAGAGGTTTTTAATGTAAATAGTTTGGATTTTAATTTTATAATTTGCTTTTGGAAATCTATATCAGATGATGAAAAAATAGGAATCATTCCTATAATTGAGCAACCAAACTCGCCTAAGGACAAAGTTTTTAATTGTCGAGAGGTTGAATAATTTCTAGAAGAAAATAGGAAGCTTCAAGCACAGTAAGTTGAACAATTTTCTAATTCATTATCACAATCTACATTTTCTTATAGATGTAGATATATAGGCTCTATGATGTTGTATTTTTGGTAGTTATGCTTTGAGAATAACTTCAATTACCTTTTAAAGCAATTCATAGTTATAAATGTAACAATACATATTTATCCATGCATGTAATCCCAAACCAATGTATATTTCAACCTTTTACTAAATTTTGGGCACAAATCACCCTAGTATACAATCTTTAGGATTTACAACATATCCATAGTCCTGTAACTTTTAACTTGTAAATTACTAACACGATACATGGATTTTTCTTCCTAGGGCATGCATTTTCATCATGCCTGGTTTTCATGCATTTTTTCCTTTATGCATTTTTTGCATTTACAAGGCAGTTTTTAGCCTTTATGCACAGTAGAGAGGTTTTTGTTTCAAAATGCACAGCTAAAGGTATGACAATATGTAAAATGATAAATAAAAACTCCACAATTTGAACCACTCAATTTGGAGGTCATATGAGTATTAGGCATGCATTTTGCAGTAAGACAGTTTTACCCTCCATTGGTAACTTGTAAATTACCAACACCATACATGGATTTTTCTTCCTAGGATGTGAATTTTTATCATGCCATGTTTTCATGCATTTTTTTTCCCTTTATGCATTTATAAGGTAGTTTTTAGCCTTTATACACGACATGGGATTTTTGTTTTCAAAATGCACAACTAAAGTTATGAAGAAATGTAAAATGATTAAATACAAACTCCATAATTTGAACCATTGAATTTGGAGGCCATATGAGTCTTAGGAGTGCATTTTACAATAAGACAGTTTTACCCTCCATTTTTAACTTGTAAGTTACCAACAGCATACATGGATTTTTGTTCCTAGGGTGTGCATTTTTCATCATGTCATGTTTTCATGGATGTTTATGAATTTTTCCCTTTATGCATTTTTTTTGCAATTACAACGAAGTTTTTATCCTTTATGCACAACATAGGGTCTTTGGTTTCAAAATGCACAACTAAAGGTATGAACAGATGTAAAATGACAAATTACAAAATCCATGATTTGAACCACTCAATTTGTAGGTCATATGAGTCTTAGGCATGCATTTTACAGTAAGACAATTTTACCCTCCATTTTTAACTTGTAAATTACTAGCACCAAACATGTGTTTTTCTTCCTAGGGCATGCATTTTTCATCATGCCCTGTTTTCATGCATCTTTATGCATATTTCCCTTTATGCATTTTTTTGCATTTGGAAGACAATTTTTATCCTTTATGCACAACAAAGGATTTTTTGTTTCAAAATGCACAACTAAAGGTATGAACATATGTAAAATGATAAAATACAAACTCCACAATTGAACCACTCAATTTGGAGGGCATATGAGTCTTAGGTGTGTATTTTACAATAAGACAGTTTTACCCTCCATTTTTAACTTGTAAAATACCAACATCATACATGGATTTTTCTTCCTAGGGTGTGCATTTTTCATCATGCCTTGTTTTCATGCATTTTTATGCATTTTTTTTGCATTTACAAGGCAATTTTTAGCCTTTATAGACATCATAGGGTTTTGGTTTCAAAATGCACAATGAAAGGTATGAATGGATGTGAAATAATAAAATACAAACTCCACAATTTGAACCACTCAATTTGGAGTTCTATGAGTCTTAGGTGTGCATTTTAAGTAAGATAGTTTTACCCTCCATTTTACAAAAAGTATTGAATATCGATTCAAGGTAGAATTCCTTATTCATTTTAAAATACACTCCAAATGATATATATAGATTCAGAATGTTATTAAATTCACTCCAAAACTTATATTAGTAAATTTAGGGCTATATAGAAGCATGGGCATGCATTTCCATTACGTCATTTTTTATTGTTTTGGTCTCTCAATTTACAAGACATATTTTACCTTTTTTACACAGCAACCACTTTTATGTTTTCATATGAAAATATACAAAAGTATATGTTGAACCATTTTCATGTATCATACTTGTATTCGAACTTTAACTATGTATATACCCCCCCCCCTCCTCCTTGCTTTCCATTTCGTAATCCTCCACATTCCCTACAATTTTCATTGTTCCATAGTGTTTTGGGAAACAAATTCATAAGTATTAAAACAATTAATTCATTTTTATGACTTTAATTGTGTGGATATTTTTTATACTATGTAGATATTCTTCATTTCAAACCTTTTCCTGTATTATCCACACAAATCCTTTCTTTTCACGCTTTTTGTTTTGCACAAGCCAATACTTAGACTACTTTTGACCTTTTCTCTTGTGTGGAGAACCCAACACAAAACCTTTTCTCCACACAATTTTTCCTCTGCAATTCCTCCACCTCCATTTTTCACCTCTTGTTCCTCAAATTATACACCCTTCATAACTTTCCATACTTTTCCATTTTTCTTCATTTGTCCCAATTATTTCCATACCTCATTAATTTTGCATAGTCTGCATCCACTCTAAATACTTAGTCACTTTCATAATTGTACGAAGGGAGGAATGTTATGCTTATTTTAACTTTCTCTGCACTACTTATATCTTCTCCTCTTAGTTTTTTTGTTGAGTTGTTATATTCTTTGCAGTGAAATTTGAAGTCGAAGAAATTGACAGCAAGTTGAAGGTCAAGGTAGATTGACCAGGTAAAGTTGAAGTCGAAGAAATCGATAGCAAGTTGAAGGTCAAGGTAGATCGATTGGGTAAAGTCAAAGTCAAAGAAATCGACAACAAATCAAAGAGGTCAATAGACAAGAGGCTTACAGGCGGGTGCATGGCAACCGACTGAAGACCGAATGGAGGTAAAATTGTAATTGACCGGTAAACTGACTTAGAGTCGACTATAACAAAATCCTGAAATTCATGGGATTTGTAGCCAATGATCTGTGAGGATGTATAACCATTGTCGGACACCTTTTTTAGGGTTTTTCCTACTGTAAATATTATAAATAAGGCATGTTGTAATGTTGTAATGTTGTAAAATTTAATCTTTAGATAAATTGTTTTAGAGGTTGTTGGTCATGTAGATGTCAATTGAATTGGCTACAAGGTTGTTATTATGTAAAGAAAGAAGGTATGACGTTGATTATGTCTTAGGTGTAGACCAAGGTTAGGAATGTAACCTTTTATTCTGAAGGAATAAGACAACAAGAGATAAAAACACTCAAGGAATGTTGGTTTTCCTCTTTGGGTTTCCAGGGTAAAATATTTGTGTTTTGTGTGTTTGTTTTTCATTTACTTTATTGATTAAATATTTATCCCTCTCTTCTACTAGGTTTAGCATGGAAGTGTTCCTCATTTCCTAACATGTGGTATCAGAGCTTGGTTTAACAACCTTGGATCTAAGATAAATCCTAAGTAAATTAAGAGTCATAACTCATAAATATTTATAGATTGTTCTTAAATAATGTTGAGTAGCTCGAGGATAGAGATTGAAAAATTCAATGGCAAGAATTTTGAACTTTGGAATCTTAAAATTGGATATCTCCTTGTATATTGAGAAAAATGGGCAGTGGTTTGTCCACGTACCATTCTAACATGTATGTCGAGGGAAGAATGGGAGAAACTCAAGATAAGGGAAAGGAGTACAATTTGAATTGTCTTGCAGATTCGGTACCGCTAAATGTCTTTGGTGAATATTTGGCCATGGAAATATGGGACAAGTTGGGGAGCTTGTACTAGTCAAAATCCCTAGTAAATAAGTTGTTCCTTAGAAATAAATTGTATCTTCTGAGGATGAGTGAGGGTAGTTTGGTGACTGAGCATATAAATGTGTTTAATACCATTATAATCCAGTTATCTTCTCTTGATATTAAAATCACTGAGGAGAAATGTGTTATCTTATTATGTTATTTTCCAAACTCCTGGGATAGCTTAGTCGTGGCTATAGGAGTAACTCAACCACATTAGTGCTAGAAGATGTGGTTGAATATCTACTATCAGGAGAAATGAGAAAGAAGAACATGGAAGGATCGACCAAAGATGCATTAGTGGTGAGAGGTAAACCAGTCAACATAGATAAAGGAAAATTATCCAGTAGAAAGTCTAAGTCAAAGGGTAGATTTAAATCCTCGGTTCAGTCAAAAATAAGAATATGTTGGAAATGTGATAAAGTTGTGCTTTACAAAAGGGACTACAAGTCAAAGGAAACAGAAACTAATATAGGATACGATGAGAAGCAGTCGACTGAGAGAAAGAGGACTCCATATAAGGGAGGTGATGTGTACTTGGCGTCGACCAGTAGTACACAATCAGATCAATATGTTTGGTTGATCTACTCAGAATCATCCTATCATATGACACCACATAGAGAATGGTTCTGCGAATATGAATGATATGAAGGAAGATATGTGTTCTTGGGCGATGACTCAACAACCAAAAATTTTGGACAAGGAAGAGTTCGACTGAAATTGAAGGATGGGAGGAGTAGAACCCTTCCAGGTGTGCTACACATTCTGGGTTTGGCAAGAAACCTAATATTTATCAGCAAGATGAGTGATGCATGGGTGCACACTCTATTTCAGAAGGATACATGTAATATATTCAGAGGTCTGATTGTCTTAATGAGAGGAGTTCAGATTGGAACCCTATACAAGTTATTAGGGAATGTTGACTTGACTAGATGCAACAACATCATTGTTCCTTAAGTTGACTCGACTTCGACTCGACTCGACTTGACTCAGGTTGAGTTGATTCAACCCGAATTTACAATTCCTCGTCAAAATAACCCGACCATGATATGGCATGAGAGGATGGGACATATTGGAGAAAAATCACTTCAATCTATGCATAACCAAGGTATGGTCGAAGATTTTCCTGAATCTAATTTAGAAGTCGACTTTTGTGAACATTGTATATATGGAAAACAAACCTAGGTGAGGTTCCCATATGGAGTGACAAGGACATAGGGAATTCTATAAATGGTTCATAGTTATGTCTTTGTCCATGTTTCAGTGCCTTCACTTGGTGGATCCCTATATTATGTCTCCTTCATAGAATGTTTTTCCAGGAAGATATGGATATATTTCCTTAGGAAGAAATCATAGGTTTTCGAGAAACTCAAAGAGTTTAAATATCTTGTAGAAAACCAGACAGTGAAGAAGATTAAGGTGTTGAGAAATAAAAATAGTGGTGAATTATGTGGAAAATAATTTTATCAGTTCTGTAAGTAGTGTGGCATAGCACACCAAAATTCCACATTGTATACCCCACAACAAAATGGAGTTTCTAAGAGAATGGACAGAACAAGGTGTTGTTGGAGAAAGTAGACACGTTGGAAAACATATCAGACTTTTTGACCAAGTATGTGAGTGTTGTGGAGTTATCTTGGTACAAAGAGGCAATGGGCATTTCTATCCTGGGTCTATGAATGAGAGTTCATAAATCTCTCAGTTTCAACAAAGAAGACAACAAGTGGGAGAATGTTGAGTTGTTATATTCTCTGCAGTGAGAGTCAAAGTTGAAGAAATCGACAACAAGTCAAAGGTCGATGCAAATCAATCAGGTAAAGTTGAAGTCAAAGAAATCAATAGAAAGTCAAAGTTCGAGGTGGATCGACCGGGTAAAGTTGAATTTGAAGAAATCGAAAACAATTCGAAGAAGTCAACCGACAAGAGGTTGACAGGCAGGCGCATGGAAACCGACTGAAGATAGAATGTAGGTCGACTAGTAATCAACTAGTAAACAAACTTAGAGTTGACTGTAACAGAATCCTGAAATTCACAACATTTGTAGCCAAATATCTATGAGGATATGTAACCATTTTTGGGCACATTTATTTATGGTTTCCTACTATAAATCTTATAAATAAGGCGTGTTGTAATGTTGTAAAAGCTCATCTTTAGAGAAATCATTTTAGAGGTTGTTGGTCATGTATATGTAAGTTGAATTAGCTACAGGGTTGTTCTTGTGTAAAGAAAGAAGGTATGATGTCGATTATGTCTTAGTTGTAGAAAAATGTTAGGCATGTAACCTTTTATTCTGAAGGAATAAGGAAACAAGAGAGAAAAATGCTCAAGGAATGTTGGTTTTCTCGTTTGGGTTTCCAAGGTGAAATATATGTGTTCTGTGTGTTTTATTTGTCGTTTACTTTCTTTATTAAGTGTTTCTTCTTCTCTTCTACTAGGTTTAGAGTGGAAGTGTCACTCATTTCCTAACATGTATCACCCTATACTTAGTCGATTTTTGGATCATCTCTTGTGTGGAGAACCTTTCATGAATCTATCTCCACACAACCATACCTTTGCACAACTCAACCTTTGTAAGAATGATATCTATACCTCTTATTCCATACTTAGTGAAATTCTCGTTAAACCAACATTCATCATTCAAATTTTTCGAGGTCGTTTATGATTCATTGATGAAGTCCAAATTCACAAGGAAAAATGCATTCATCCATGGTAAATGTGGATTAGTTATCTTGTTTTTCCATGGAGAACTTTATTTTCAAGAATATATTCCATTTATGGTTTACATATTGTATCTTGAAGGAAAATATACGTGATGAAGGGATGGATTTTCAAGAATAACTTCCATTTATGGTTTGTGTGTATCCTGAAGGAAATTGTACATGATGAAGGGATGTATTATTAAGTATTATTCATGAAACTATATTTTAACAGCTTGATCTCACTAATTCATAAGTAATACCCATCACATATATCAAACTATATTGAAGAGAGTAGAAAATATGGAAACTATAAGAAGAAAGGAGACTTTTTTTGGAGACATTTTCAACTCTTTTGTGCGCAAGAATAAGGATTTTTATTGGTCACTTGAATATCAATGGTATTCAAGTCTCACTCCCGAGAAAAAAAACTTGCTAGCGAGATCTAGATGACAAGTCTGGTAAAGGCTAGTTGCATGCCATAAGCTTTTGAATTCAAGGAGTTAGTTTCCTGGTGTGCACATAGATTCAACTCAAAAAGTAGAATGTTTTGGGTTGTTGTTGAAGGAAAGAACACAATTCTTTTGAATCCAAAGGTATTCAAAATAATTTTCTAACTTCGCACCGCTAAAAAGAATCTCACGCTTCCGAAATTTGATTCCTTTATGGATTCACAGTATGGTGGTGTAAACTTATTGAAGGATTGCATGCAGCCATCTACTACAATACCAACTATTGTTTCTCTTAATGATATATCTCTATTGTATGAACCATATCAATATTTTTCTTGGTTGTTTTCATAGTTGATGGGATGATATTCCACATCTCATATTCTGAGGTATATTTTATATGTCCTGTATTTATCCATTCAAAAGGAAACAGTGTTTTTTTGGGCCAAAATAATCACAAATGAGATGTCATATCAACCAATTATTTGAAGACATATATATTTTTCATGACTGCTTATTTGGTGATAGAAATGGCATATTGTAATGTATTTGAAGGATTACCCTTAAGGGGTAGTGTTGATTATGAAAATGATCCTTTCCAATTTCGGTACCCTGTATTTTGGAAGCACAAGGCACCATTTCAATCGTATCTTGTTCAATATAGATTTTTTAAAAAGTTTATACATATTATAATTGAAATACCACCAACAAGAATCACATGGGAAATTGAGGATTTCCTTAAAGGGAAAGGAATTTGTGTTTATGAGGAAGACTCTACCTATATCAAGTTGTATATATTTGAGGGGAGACATCTTATTCTTCGTAATTTTTTATGTGACCAGTACTTTGTTACTGAGATTTGTAGACAATATAGAGCATGTTCTTCCTTCTTTGAAAAAAAGAGGAAAAGACGGTTTGTTTCCCTTCGCTTCAATTTAGTTGACATAAAAATTAAGTGCTTATCCCTTTTGACAAAAGTATCTAAAATTTTGAATGTATTCCACTTGAAGGAAGTTGAACCTTTCAAGGGTTTTGATCCTAAAGGATTGTTTTCTTCTCATTTATTATCAATGTGATACAACAATATTTTCACACGGATTTCAAAAGGAATCGATGATAATGATCCAAATACCACTAGAAGGAAAGAGAAACATATATGTAATGATGACTTGGCCACGGAATTCAGCTCAAATACTCGGGTTAAAAGGACAAAACTCAAAAAGGAACTTCAATAGAGTAGAAAAAAAAAAGAGGCAAAAGATGCACTAATGCTCAATCTTCTTCTACCCCCCTTCCACATAGGAGTTCCTCCTCTACTCAAAAGAGAAAAGAGACCAACATGAGTAAAGGAGAGAATAATGAGAGATGTGTTGGAGGACATGATGATGATGAACCCCCTCATGTCAATATTGATAAGGCACATATAGTTTCATAGCCCAAGGGGAAAATAAGTACAATCAATAAAGGTTCTCAGAATTATGAAAGTTGAAGAGATGTTATTGAAATGGAAGTTGATATTACTAATATCCTGAGTGGATGGCATTACAAATTTTTGAAATTCAACAGATAGCAGAAGACTTGGCCCAAGAGGAACCAACTATTTTCGAATAACAATCCTTGAAACTACACAATTCCAAATACAATAAGGAGGAGAAGAAATTGCAAATAAAGAATGTTCATGTCAAAAATAAGAAGATAACCCATAAGTGGAACTCAAAGGTAGATGTTTATGGAGTTGGACCTTCTGGACTTATCAAGTTACACATTACAACTGGAGATTCTCTAGCTCATTCTATTTCAGAGAAAAATATTGAAATATTAAATTAAAGAAGAGAATAAGTGAACTAGAGGACACCTTAAGTCCTAGATGTATGTTTGCATAACCATAGTCTATCATTGTTCCAAACCCAGTGCCACGGGACACACTAGGCATATCAACTCGAGTAAGGAAGGTTGCTAGATTGTTAAGCAGGATAAGAATGCATGTCACGGAGAACATAAATAAGAAACTTATTTTCATTTCAGAGGCATGGGAAGTTAGCTCTAATTTAAGGAACTTGTCACAATAGATTACTTCTCTTGTGGATTATTTGCAAAAATATTTAAATATTGATGAATTCTTCTATAAAAATGATTTAATCACTTGTGTGTAACGAGTATCAAGTTTGAGTGATTTCAATATAAAACAATAGGATTTTCCTTTGAATCATAAAATAAAACAAATAAGGGCTTATCGGTAGCAAGAATACAAATGTTGTGGGAATTGATTACCAACTATAAAAATATAGATGATAAAATAAGTGATTCATTTTTCAAATCACTTAAATAGTTAAGGAACTTGAGGGCCCACAATTAATAATAGATTCCATGCTAATAACCAAGGAGCAATTACTTGATTCACTTGAAAAGAAGGCAACCTCAAGAAGTGCACCTGAAGATTCTCCTAACATGTTCTAGGGTTTCAATGCAAGCCACCATGGCCTCGAGATCAAGGGATCCCCCCTAACCCCCATTATCGCCTGACCTTGCAGTGTTTCATACGTTGATCGCATCCTATTCAAATTTTTCCAAAGGATCCCATACCTCCAGATTCATCAAAAGACTAGATGCAATCCCAAAAGTGGTGGTCCACTCCCCCTCTTCGAGACCATTTTCTCTCTGACTGGCTGAAAATGGCTTAATAGGGAAATTCACTGGACTCTGGATATCCCCTAAATATAAGGCTCTATAGTTGGACCATAACTAGAAGAAAACAATCAAAGGACAACTCTCTACAGCATTTTGTGTAAAGGGTTTCTACGTATTTTTGTTTGAAAACAAAGCAGATCGAGACTTGATCTTCAAGAATGGTTCATATTTCATGAGGACCAGAGGGATGTATATGAACAAATGGACTCAAGACTTCATTCTAGAGAACGATATCCCCTTTGTTGTCCCAGTATGGGTAAGACTCCCCTTCTTACCCCTACACTATTGGAATGATGAAACAATCAAAAACATAGGCAACGCTCTGGGAAGGTTCATTGATCGAGATGAACCACAAGATGGTTTGCAATCTTGCGCAAGGTTATGTGTAGAAGTGGATCTAGAAAAAGGGATTCCAGAAGCAATACAGCTCATCCTAGACAGATGGTCTTACATTCAAACAGTGGATTATGAACAGCTTCCATTTAAGTTCAAATATTTCCATGAATGTGGCCACTTTGCCAAAAAAATCCCTAAGGAGACCCAGGAGCACCCAGAAAAAAAGGCATTTGAATAGTGGCAACAAGAAAAACGAAAACAAAATGACGAATAGACTAGGGAACCAACAACCAGAGTGTAAAATCAATTCCAGACCCCCCTCACCAAGTAAAGGGAAATCTACAATACAGATCGAAGACGAAGACGAAAGCAGCAAGAACAAGTTTGAACACTTGGAAACTCTGAATCCAGAGTTGATTAGCTCAAAGGAAAACACAGAAGAAAATTCCCATGATCAGGATGTGGTTATTGAGATCCAACCAGGAGAACCAAAACATTATCACCAAGTTATTCATCAAGCACAGGAGGAAGAAAGTCAAGAAGAATCGGGAGAAGAAACGGATGTAGAAATCCCAAAGAATGTTCCAACCGTGAAAGCAAGAAGAAGAACAAATAAATCCAAAAGAGAGAAAGTGACCACCTAGGAAAAAGACCTAAGAACCCAACCAACTCTAGAAGAAATCCTCAGGAAAGAAGGGAAAAATGGAAAAGCCCAACCAACAAAGGGGAAGTCTCATCCCACGAAAGGAAGGGAATCAAAACACAATAGTAAGTAATTAAGGTAGTCTCCTGGAATTGTAGAGGTCTAGGCCAAAGGGAAAAAAAATAAGCAATTTGAAAACTAATCCAAATAGAAAATCCCCAAATCCTCTTAATTCAGGAGACGAAACTCCAGGGCGATGAAGCCCTAAGAGAAATGAAACAAATTTGGACCACTAGTAGCGGAGCAGCGATAAGTGAAAGAGGTGCATCTGGATGGATCTGTACTATATGAAACACTCAAATTTTCAAGGAGGAACAAAGAGTGGATTCAAACCATTGGACGCTGGTAAAGTTACAGCACCTCCAAACAAGTATAATCTATCGTATATGTAATTTTTATATGCCTAATAATCTTTGGGAAAAGAAAGATTGTTGGTACATGCTAATGAAATTAAAAGATCTGGAAGCTCAAGAAAACTTCATTATAGTCAGGGATTTCAATACTACCCTGCACCAAGGGGAGAAAAAGTGCGAGTCCACAGTTAGAGACCAGTTCAGGGAAAATATGGAGGACCTAGTCTTGGAACTAGATATTTTTGATGTACAGCCCTCCGAAGGAAAATTCACTTGGAACAATAAAAGGACATGGGTGGGACATCTAGCAGCAAGACTAGACTGCTTCCTTATTCATAGTCCTCTCCTCTTTATCATGCTTATCATTACCTCCCAAATTGTCCCATGGGGAATCTCTAACCACCATCCTATAGCTCTTACCTTGGAAAATACTGAAAACTTGGGCCCTATTCCTTTCAGATTTAACCCTCTTTGGCTGGATTCACCGGACTTTCTCCCACTAATCTCCTCAGCCTGGTCTATGTGGGTGAATGGAACCCCAGTGTATATTTGGGAGAAAAAAAAAAAAAAAAAAATAGGATTTAAAGGAATGGTAAAAAGATTCCTTTTTAAGCACAAAGGAAGATGTAAAGCGACACAAACAAAAATTAGAAGAGATCCATATAGAAATAGAAGACAAGGAAGTCCACCCCAAGCACTTGGAGCAGGAGAAAAATCACTTCCAAAACTACTTAAGGGAACTTCACAATGAATAAAAGGAATGGAGATTAAATTTGAGAGCCATGTGGCTGAAAGCAAGAGACAAAACACATAATTCTTCCATAAACAGGCCAAAGCTAGATAGCATAGAAATTCAGTAGAAGAAATCAAAAAATCATCAGGAGAGATAATTAACTCCTTCGAAGTGATAAAAAATGAATCCTCTTCTCATTTAAAAACTCTTTATACTCAGGATGGAGAAGACAATAAATATCAGAGGCTGAAGTTCATGGAGTCAATCCCACACCTGATAACAGACAAGGACAATCGGGCATTGATAAAGATAGTCACTGAAGAGGAAGTTAAAGCGGTAGTATTCCACTTCGATCCAGATAAAGCACCCGGGCCGGATGGATTTACTCCTCACTTCTATAGCAAATGTTGGGAAATCATCAGAAAGTACCTTCTTCGCATGATTAGATATGTCCAATTGACATGCAATATAGGAGGAGCTACCAATACTTATTTCCTGGAGCTGATCCCCAAAGCCAAAAATGTAAACACCTTTGATCACTTTTGTCCCATCTCCCTCTGCAATGTCTCCTACAAAATTCTCACCAAAATAATTTCCAACAGGTTAAAGCATCTCCTCCCAAAGATTATTCTCCCAAATCAAGGAGGCTTCATGACTAAAAGACAAATATGGGACAACATTATCCTGGTCTAGGAAGAAATCCATACCAGTTTCATGAATAAAGAAAAAGGAATGATCATCAAAATTGACATGGAAAACGCCTTTGATAGAGTGAAGCATGAATTCCTCTATGAGGTGTTGAACAAATTTGGTTTCTAGAGACCCTTTATCTCCTGGATCAAAGCCTGTATTGTGTCCCCGTGGATAGCACCATTGATTAACGGTCGCCCAGCAACGTTCTTCCAAGCCTCAAGAGGCCTTAGAAAAGGGTGCCCTCTCTCTTCGTTGTTGTATGTAATCATGGAAGAAACTTTAAACAAAAGATTGGAGCAAGAAAGGACTACTAAAAATATCTTGGGATCAAAAATTGCTAGGGGAGTAAGAAGGATAAACAACTCGTAATTCGCTAATGATACTCTCCTCCTTGTGGGAGCCTCCCAAACAATGGCCCGAAGATTCAAACTAGTCATGGACCAGTATGAACAAGCCTCGAGAGGACTTATAAACAATCTTAAGAGCCAGATCTATGATTGGAACGTAAAAGCAGGAACAATGGAAAAAATTTCCCATATCCTCCAATTCCCCTTCACGATGGATTGGAAATACTTCAAGTATTTAGGTACACCGATTAGCATCAAATCACTACCTAGGGAGGCATGGCAGGGGATCCTCCAAAGCCTAAAAGACCAATTTGAAAAATGGGGAGCCACTTGGTTAAATCCAACAGGTCGGGTTGTTCTAATTAAAGCAGTCCTTTCATCCCTCCCAATATTCCAATTCTCAACGCTCTATGCTCCAGTTGGAATTAAGAAAGAACTGGCCAAACTCACAAGGAAATTTCTTTGGCAAGGAGGCAAGGGTAATGAAAAAAAATTCCATATAATAAATTGGGATATTACATGTGCCCCTAAAGAAAATGGGGGGTTGGGAATAAGATATCCTAAAAAAATAAACTTAGCTCTAGGAGCAAAGGTAATCTGGCAAGTAATCACAGGTGGCAACGAATGGTGGAAAAAAGCACTCTACAGCAAGTACATGACCAAAAATAGAAAAAGATGCATGGAAGAACTGGACCTAGGACAATAAAGATCTCCTATATGGAATCTTATGTGGGTGTATGTTCCTTTAATACAATCCCGCTTGAATTGGAATCCAGGAAACGTGAAAGAAATCAAGATTTGGTAGGATAATTACTCAAAGAATGGGATCCTTTCAAATATCACATGACTGAACCAATTCAAACATTGGTTGTACTCTGAAGGAAAATTCACCCTCTATGATATCTCAAACTGGCATTCAAACGGTAATTGAGAAAGTTGGAATCTGGGGGAGGTACCTCCCTTACTGCGAGAAGAGGCCGAACGGTTCCTCCAAACAGTCTTTGGATCTGCCCCAATCCGCCTTATCAAAAAGGATGACAAGAGTTGGGGAAAAGAGGGTTATATAGTGAATTCGGGATACAAAAATCTCCTTGAAGGAAATGATATCCCAACCAAATCATCCATTTGGAAAGAGATCTGGAACCCAAACAGTCTGCCAAAAATTAACATCTTCTGCTGGTAGTTGGCTCATAATAAACTCTTAACATGGGAAAATTTGAACAAAAGAAGCTTTCTGGGCCCGTTCGGTTGTTCTCTGTGCGCTAATATCCTGGAAAGTAATGACCATTTGTTCCTGCATTGAAATTTCACCAGGCAGGTGATGAACAATGTCTATCATGAATTAGTTCCCCAACTATCCAGGACAACAAGCACTAGAAGTCTGATAGGAAAATGGGTGAAACATTATAGAGGATCACTCCAGGGGAAATCGAAGCTCAATCGAGTCTGGAAGGCATCCATAAAATTTGTTTGCTAGCAGACTTGGATGGCAAGAAATAAAAGGATTTTCAAAGGAAAAACCATTTCCCCCCTAGAAGTAGCGACAAATTTTGTCCACCAACTAAGTGAATTCTTTTCGACCAAGAATCCATTCACTCTGGCAGGGGTCCCGATGAGGACAGAAGAAGAAGCCTGGATAAACAAACTTAACCTACAGGAAGCCCCATCACCTTGTGGGCCAAAAATCACTTCATGTTGGCAACTTCAGTATACTCCTCAAGAGTTCACAAACTGGCTAAATACACAAAAAAACCATGTCCTAAGTTTTGATGGCGCTTCTAAAGGGAACCCAGGGGAGGCAGGTGCGGGAGGGGTTCTATTCGACCCTAGAGGAAAAAGGATGATTACTTATTCTTGGAATCTAGTAACTACCACAAACAATTCAGTTGAGGCTTATGCACTTCTCAAAGGGACACAAATAGCGAAGGAAAGTCAAATTAACAAGCTAATCATCATAGGGACTCCAAAACGATCATCGGGTATTTTGTTAAAAGAACAAACTCAAAGAACTTAACACTCAAGAGAATCATAGATAGAACCAAGGACATAATATCGAGCACGAATGCCTACTTCTACCATATCCGTCGAGCCAATAACTGGAGAGCAGATGATCAAGAAAATGAATCCATAGGCAGAGGCACGAGGCACTTGGAAATTCAAGGAAGGTCCACGTTCCTAACCCCCCCATAGCCACTCCAATGACCCAGCACATACAACTCGACATCTCGTCCATCAACCATGCACACAAGGCTTCCAAGCACAACATCCTATCTGGACAAACTCCTGACATTTCCAAGAGTCCAATGTACTTTGAAAAATCTAGGAATGGGGAAAATAGTATGTCAAAGAAGGTAATCAAGGAATATCAACATAAGAAAATTTCAGTCCCCCATGGGATCCTACAAATGAAGTCACTCATACCTCACATCTCCTCCCCTCCCCCTATCCTCTCATTAATGGAACTCACGCAAATGGATTGGGAAATGACTAAGGTAAGATTTCAAAGCACGCAGAAGAAGCCACGACAACACTCCACGTTCCAAAGGAGGCATCTTACAATCACAATAAAGGACGTCACATGGGAAATTTAGGGAGAACAGAGTATGATTCATTGTTTCGACATCTATAGTAAGGAAAGCATCATAGATAGAAATACAGGGGATTGGAAGAGTCCAAGCATCTCAAACCAAGGTGAAAAGCATAGAATTAGCTAGATAGGTAAAGCCAAGGTGACAGGCAGAAAACAAAATCATGACAAGAGCAGAGGTTGGCCAAAATATTTGAACAGGAACATCCTAATTGCATAAACACTCAGGGGGATAGAAAAAGTACACAATGGGTATTGAATTACTCGAGAAAATTCCCAAAAGGGGCCACAACAAGCTCAATCAAAATCCAACAACTATTGCAAATACTTATTCAAGGCAGTAGCAGGGGAAGTGCAGGAGAAGTGTACGCCAAAATTCTCACTCAACTCATGTCAACCAGAGGAAGAGTCAACATGGATCAGCGACAAGATCAGGAAGATAGAGAGGAGGAAATGGTGGGAGACAATTTGTTCACCACCCAGCACCTGGCCATCTGCCTGGACTCCCATAGTACCACCCTAAATTTTACACTAGAAACTCTCTCCCAACACCGAGCCCTGATCATCCATCTCCAGGACGAGGTGGATTTCTTGAGAAGGCAAGGGGAAAGACTCGAGGAAGAGCATGGAACCAGAGCCCAAGAAGTTTCAGGTCGAAGCAGAAGTGAAGAAGGTGAAAGCAGAGATGTCCTGATCCTCCCAGATCTGAATTTTGCTCTGGACACACCCTCAAAAGAAACTCCAGCCCAAGCTCTAGAGGAAAAGAAGAAGTAAGATTCGACATCAGTCCCAATTTTTGTAACAATGGCTATGCCAATACGTAGTTTGTAAGCAATATCTAGACAAGTTAGTCTTTACTAAATAAGCAGCTGATTTTTTTGGGAAAAATCTCATGTAGAAAGCTCTCGGTATATTAGTTGTTGGGTCATTGACCCAACACCCCCCTTTTTGTACTATAACGACTTCGGTCATGACTTTTTATATATATAACATATTTCAGTTTCTGTAAAAAAAAAATAATAACCAAGGAGCAATTAGAAACAAATTTAAACACAATCAAAGCCTCATGGGGTAGTGAGTTTGACAGTCTCACTAACTTTCTAGAGGAATATATTAAATGATGGTTAGTTAGCTTTGATAATGATAATAAAGACCATCTTGCATCAGTTCAACAGTTACACTCTGAATTCATAGCAATGGAAGATGAAATATTTTCTCTCCAAGTAAAGTAGGACATGGTTCTTCCATTAAAGGAATATATGGAAGATTGGATCAAGGATTCATTAAAACAAATAACTAATCCTAAGTAAATATCAAGAAGCAGTTTCACCAAAAAAATTCAAGTTCCCATTATATATATATATATAGAAGAGACTACTTCTTGGTATTTACTCAAGATTAGTTGTTTGTTCTAACAAATCCTTGAACCATTCTTATATGTGTGTGTGTGTGTGTGTGTGTGTGTGTGTGTGTGAAGACTCTAGAAAACAAAGTGAGAGATATCCATCCATCATTCCACTTTCATTTTTGTGAGTACATTTTATTTTTGAAGCATTTTCGTTCATTCATCCCAACCATTGATCATCCAACTTCATAGGTTTATTGTTCACTTATAAAGCCAATCCTTGATTGCATTTATTTTCTTATTCAAGGTTGCCTCTGCTATATATTTTCCACGAGAGCACCATCCTAGTCCAATAGGACGAACTCATTATTTTAATCATTTAAGTATCAGGAATATTATGTAGTGTTATTGCACACATTTTATTTGAACTTGAACATCAATTTGTAATATTTTTTAATTTTGCATATATCTATTCCAGGATGATCCGAATTTTAGGGGGTATATGGTATAAATTTGGATGCAAAAGTCATAAAACTATAAAGCTAATAGATTGTTCATGTGGATCAGGGAGATGCCCACCTCCTCATTAATTAATTGGGCTAACAGGTTGTCCATATGGGTCAAAGAGAGTCCCACCTCTCCATTATTGTATTGGGATTTATTTTCCACTACTTAGTTAGTTGGGTAGTTAGATCTATTATTATAATAATAAAGGCTCATTTAATGGGCTCTTCCCATTATTGTATCATGTTTTATTTTCCACTACTTAGTTAGTTGGGTAGTTAGATCTATTACACTAATAATAGAGACTCATTTAATGAGATATTTTTGACTTTGTCCAATGGACCATTTTGTAATGCTATATAAAGGCCTAGCAAGCCATCTCATAAGATCAAGTTACTCATTTTGGCTTCTCTCGTATTTTCTATTGTTCATTGTGAGATTAATTAGCTCTGGGTGATTTACTAGTAATGAGTTTTAGAGGTGAGGCTCATCTTTGAGCCTCACCTCCCAAGTACTTCATTTACATGTTTTTTTTCCATGCTTCTTTTCATGCAATATTGGCATTTCTAAGCTCCTCCTCTCTCGGCATTCAAGCCATCTAGATCTCAGCCCCCGGGATCTGGATCAGTGGTATCAGAGCAAGTACGCTCTCCATCGGGACAAGGGTTTGAAGCATGTTGTGGGTTCAAACATTTGCAGTAATCACCAACCTTCTTTTGGTACTATTGGAATCCATTTTTCAGACCATAACTGTAAGCATGACAGTTGGTCCACAGGCACTACATGTTTTTTTTCCCTCGGATCTTCGTTCACCATTACAAGGAGAACCATACATGGATCCACTACATCCATACATGGATTCACTACATCTATACATGGATCTTCTACATCCATTGTTCTGCAACATTTTCAACAAATTTAAAGGGTGTCCATGTTTCCCACGGAGGTTCCACAACCTCTACAACAGCCCATGTTGCTCTACAAACCCTTGGCATCCTTTATGGATCTCTACACTCATACAACTTCAAAGAAGTGTTGTGACCTCTACACATCATTTCAGAGGCTCTACCATACCTCATTGGAAATATATATTCAATATCTCAAATGGGTATTTCGTGGAATCTCATTTGGCTTCCTGGTTTGAGAGATATCATCGATTGAATCTCAGCATGTATTTGACCCAAGGAGGCCACACGTACCACCATCTTCAATGGTACTTTTATCCCTGGTCAAGAAACTACAGAAGTCTTTCCACATATGGATGGAAATATCTCTTCAATATCTCAAATGGGTATTTCTCGGAATCGCATTTTTCTTCCTAGTTTGAGAGATATCATCGATTGAATCTAAGCATGTATTTGACCCAAGGAGGCCGCGTGTACCATCATATTCAATGGTATTTTTCTCCTTTATCGGGAAACTAAAAATGGATTTCTACATATGGCTGGAAATATCTCTTCAATATATCAAATGGGTATTTCACAGAATTTCATTTCGTCGTCTGGTTTATGAGATATCTTTGTTTTAAGCAACACATGTCTGTAACCAGCATGGTCATGCGCCCTTCAAATTTGGTCTAGTTTTCTCACTCCATGGGCCACCTAAGAACAAGTTCCATGTACCGATCGAAAGATCTCTTTAGTATCTCAAATGGGTCTTTGAAGGAATTTTATTTCATCACATGTAGAAAAATTCATGAATATATTTGCAGAAGGATGTTCACAGCCCCCAAAGTCACGATTTTTCCGTATTATTTTTTAAATTTTGGGATTTTATTAAAATTTATTTATTTATCTAACCATGTACAACGTCATTGTCAACTAGGTTATGGGTCAACCACAAACCCACGGTTATGGTTCAACCACACAAAATCCTTCTCTTCATTGGGTATTTTCACATTGTAATCATAATGGTATGATAATAGGGTTTCTTTCTTTAGCATGGGTGAAATGATGGGGACCATCATTTTATAAGGGGGAAAGAATGATCTGAATTTTAGGGGGTATATGGTCTAAATTTGGATGCAAAATTCATTAGACTATAAATCTGGTAGATTTTCCATGTGGATCAGGGAGATGCCCACCTCCTCATTAATTAATTAGGCTAATAGGTTGTCCATATGGGTCAAAGAAAGTCCAACCTCTCCATTATTGTATTGGGTTTATTTTCCACTACTTAGTTAGTTGGGTATTTAGATCTATTATTATAATAATAGAGACTCATTTAATGATCTCTTCCCATTATTGTATCGGATTTTATTTTCCACTACTTAGTTAGTTGGGTAGTTAGATCTATTATACTAATAATAGAGACTCATTTAATTAGCTCTTTTTTACTTTTTCCAATGGACCATTTTGCAATTCTATATAAAGGCCTAGCAAGCCTTCTCATAAGATCAAGTTACTCATTTTGGCTTCTCTCATATTTTCTATTGTTCATTGTGAGATTAATTAGCTCTAAGTGATTTACTAGTAATGAGTTTTAGAGGTGAGGTTCCTCTTTGAGCTTCACCTCCCAAGTACTTCATTTACATGTTTTTGTACATGCTTCTTTTCATGCAATATTGGCATTTCTAAGCTCCTCCTCTCTCGGCATTCAAGCCATCCAAATCTCAGCCCCTGAGATCTAGATCACAGGAGTTCATAAATTTTCTTATGTATGACTTTTATATAAGCATGATATCTCAAGTGTGTTTCTCCTATGCATATTATGATATTAAATGAATGAAATAATTTAAATCTCTCTAATTTTTGGACCATAAATATATTTTTTGTCTTATGAGTTTTTCTTCAACTATCTTTCCTCAGTACACAAATGAATGGATTTGATGGAATATATGTGATTACTATGAATTTTTAAGTGATATTGTTATTTTTTTGTTGTAATTTATCTGTTACCCTTTCATTTATTTTACCACTTGGTCCACTCTTAGGTGTAGATGATATAAATGTTTAAATCTATTGTTTGAATGAGTATATTGGAAATTTGAGTGAGAAATAGGAGTACCACCTCTATAAAAATGAGCAGGGGATGTTCATAACTCTTTACAAGAATACCCTACAAAGTTGAATCTTGTCCCTAATAGGAAAAGAGATCAATAGTAGATAGGTGTAAAATTATTTAAGACACCCTCAACAACTTGAATCACTCAAACTAGAGGTGTTTTAAAACCTAGGCATGCATTTTTGTGAAGTCTAGTGTGCATTTTTCATAAGGGAAGAAATCACAATTTAAAATTAAAACATGTATTTCTTAAATGTGAGTGTGCATTTTTAGATGTGGAGGTTGTAACAAGATCTAATTAAGGTTTTATGCAAGAATAGAAACATTATTTATAATTGTCTATGGCATCATATATCGCGAACTTTTCCATCTACATCTGGCTCAACTTCTTTGACTTCTCAGTCTAACACATATACATTCTCCTTATGTCTATTGCATCATAAGCATGGATTTTAGTGTACAACATCAATTTATTTTTTTTCACTTTATTTTCCTCCTATTAGACCTCTGACGCCCATACTGATTATCGAATATCCAATGGAAAATTCCCCTAGCACATCAATTCTTTGATGGCTTGTGCCCACCTTATCATTGCAACGTCGAGAGACGTTGCCTACCATAGAATTGTAATTCCAATGGACATTTCTTGCCATAGTGTTGCAACACCGATGGACGTTTCCCACCATAGCGTCGCAACTCTAATGGGAATTACACACCCATTGTCACACTTATGACAACCAAGGCCCCTCCATAACGTCACAACTATGAGGGTAAGTGTGTTGATGTTCTGATGGAATTTTGGAGCCATATTGTCTCAACATCGATGGACCATGTAAGTATTGCGGCGAGATCTTGGAGGATCAAAGTTGTCCACAAAATTCCACATGGCAGCATTTTTCGTCGAACATGTGACAGATAGATATGGTCATCACATTTGTGCCGATTAATTTTGACAAAATTTTGGTAGATTAAATCTCTTTACAACTACCACGTGGAATGTTTGTACATCGGACATATGACATATGGATACATGTTTCAATGGTGTGACAAAAATAGTTCGAGAAACATTTGAAATTGTGTTCGTCAGTGTTCAACAAAACAAGTATTCCAACAGAGTATGAACACCTTCAGTAACCACTCACAAAACCACATCAAAGATCAACACACAAATGTTTTATGTGTTAAAACCCCTGTGGGGAAACATCCACAACCCCAGCCAATGTGGCCACTTGAGGTAGTTTTTAATGCAAAAGAAAATATATTACAAATGTTTCCTCACAATAGATCATCAGCAAATGACCATCCATTCTCTTTAAATAGAGAGCATGGACCAATCAGGTGTTATATCATGGATCAATGTAGCCATTAAGATCGAGGATAATATGAGCTATCGGATCACTCTATGTCGAGAACATATCATGACTATCAAATTACAAATGCATACTAATGCATACTATATAAAAACACTAACAAATACACTTTAACCTAATGACACATTAGACCATGTTGATATTAACTAAATCCTAAGTGTTTAAATATCCTAACATCCCCCTTTAAGAACAACTTGGGATAGGATTGAATGATTTACAAATGTGACACAATAAGAGAAGGAAGGAGGAATTAGAGCCTATCCCCTCTTAATGATAAATGCTTGAACTCCTAACATAGATCAAAGTTTGGAAAACTTTGCTTCTATAAGAGACTTTGTGAAAATGTCTGCAACTTGATCTTCTGTAGGGAAAAAGAGCACTTCAATAACTTGATCATGAATAAGTTTTTTGATGAATTGTATGTGTATCTCTATGTGTTTATTGCATTGATGTTGAAATATATCATTGGAAAGATTGATGGCACTCTAATTATCACGCGAGAGGGTGGTTGGATGGTACTGTTGGAATCCACACTCTGAAAGGATTTTTCAAAGCCAAGAGGATTCATAATTACATTAACCACTACTCGTTACTTGGATTCTACTAAAGAAAGAGAAATATCCTTTTGTTTCTTACAATCCCAATTTACAAGTCCAAAACAAAGGCTAAAAAAATAACTTGCAGTATACTTTTGATCATAGGGGTCATCATCCCAATATGAATCAGTGAAGCCAACCAACAAAGGAGTCCCCCCTAAACTGTAATGTATCTTGAACTAAACTATATCCTGGACATACAGAAATATCCTTTTAGTAGTTTTCCAAAGGCTTTCATGGGGTGTTTGCATATATTGGGAAACAAGACCAACAACAAAGGAAATACCAGATCAGGTATGAGTCAAATATAAGAGATTATCAACTAACTGACAGTAAAAAGTGGCATCAACTTTGGGAGTAGTGCAAGTGGTAGAAATTTTGACTCCATAATGGAAGGGAGAAGAGTTTGGTTTATAATCATCCATGTGAAAGACGAAAATAATGTCACAAGCATACTTAGACTGGGGAAAAAATTCCCTCTTTGGTTTGCAATACTTTGAGGCTAAGAAAATAATGCAAATAGCCTAAGTCTATCATTTCAAATTTCTTTTTAAGTTTATATTTCACATTGGTTAAAATTGTAGGGTCACTACTAGTGAGGATAAGGTCATCAACATAAAGAATAAGTATTATGAGATGGCTTCCAAATTTCTTAGTATAGACATTAGGGTCAGAATTACATCTAGAAAATTTGATGTCAAGAAGAAATATATCCATTTTGTCATACCAAGCTCAAGGAGTTTGATTATTACCATAAATATTTCTTAAGGAGACAAACAAGGTTGGAGTCATTTTAGACAAAGCCAGGAGGTTGTTCAATGCATATTTATTCTTTCAAATACCCATGTAATAAGTCATGTTTAACATCCATCTTATGGACCTTCCATTTATGCGAGGCAGCAAGGGATAGAACAAGGCGGATGGAATTCATTTTGGCTACGGGGAAAAAGGTTTCATTCCAGTCAACACTTTCAACTTGAGAGAACCCTTTGTAAATAAACCAAGCCTTGTGTCTTTCAATAATTCCATCTAAAGCATACTTATTTTTGTACACACATTTACATCTGACCAGTTTTCCTCCTTTCAAAATAGGTACAAGATCCCAAGTAGCATTCGCCATTAAAGAGCGATACACTTCATTCATTGTTTTGTCCCAATCTGGATGACATGAAGCTTCTGCAAATGTTTTTGAATCATGAGTCTATAAAAAAATATCCAAAATAGAAGAGGCTCATTGGAATTGTGAACGAGTTCGACACTGATTTGAAGGATCATCAGTAAGATCACTAGCTTCTTCTTGTGTTGAATGGAGTCATCTAGGAAGTGGTGGTGTTGGTGCAGGTTCATGTTAAATGTACTGATATGGAGGAAGGTGAGTAGGAAGAGGTGGATTTTCATCCTCATTGTCATCATATAAAGAATAAGAAACCAAAATAGGAACAAAATATGGCACAAACATTGATATGGACCGCTGACCGGAGATGGAACAAACATTGAATTAGGCTCACAAACCAAGATATTTTCATCAAATTTAACATGTCTTATAATAATAATTTCATAATTAGGTTGAAGAAGTTTATAACGATTGGCATATTCATAATATCCAACAAAAATACACTTTTCATTTTTAGGTTGTAAAGATTTCATTTTCTCATCGGGAATGTGAGCCCATGCTACACTACCAAATACATGGAAGTGGCTTACATGTGGCTTAATTTTATTCTATTCTTCTCTCGATGTTATGTTTTTTATATCCTTTATGGGAGTGTGATTTACTATGTAATTTTACCAATTGATGGATTTCACCAAATAATGAAGACTTGATCCCTTAGATTGGATCATACAATTATCCATTCATTTTAATGTGTGATTCTTTATTTTAGAAACACCATTTTGGTGTGGTGTATATGAAATAATATGTTACATTTGATTGCCCTGTGCAGTGCAGTAACTTGTAAATTTATTTTTCATGTATTCACCTTCATTATTTGTTCTTAACCTTTGAAGTTGATTTCCAAATTATTTTTCTACAAGGGCCTTGTAGGCAAAAAAATTGTCAAAAACTTCACTCTTAAGTTTTAAGAGGTAAATCCAATTGTGTCTAGAGAATCCATCAAGGAAATTTAAAAAAATACTTGCACCCAAAGAAAGAAGGAGAAGAAATTGAACCACACAAATCATTGTGAAAAAATTGCAAAGGATTTGAGGCGTGCTAAGAGGCACATTTGTCAATAATGTCCCAATGATGTTTATTGAGAACACAACCGGCACAAACACCATATCTGCAAGAAACAAGAGGAAGACCAGTCACAATATTTTGATTAAATTGTTGTTGCAGTGAGCGATAGTTTAGATGACCAAGCCACTCATGCCAAAGTTTTCTCAAGTCATCACTATGAGCAAAAAAATTGATGGAAATGATGATGACCCAAATTTGTCAAACTTGTACAACCTGGTAATATCATCAACCATTCCAGTTGGAAGGACATGATTAGGATATTTTTTTAATTTTGATAACAAATTGGTGAGGTGAAAACTCTACAGTTTTAGCTTCACCTAAATGAGTGAGATAATACATTGATAGAAGGTTGTAGGAAATACTTGGAACACATAATGCATCATTGAAATTACCATTATCTACCAAAATTGTTCCATACCCTACAACACTAAGAGACATATCATCACCAATAAATATTTTCTTGGTTTTACATTCATTAAGAAAAAAAATATGGTTTTATCCTTAGCCATATGATAATATGCTCCAGAATCAATAAGCCACTCATCAAAAGAAGAAGTAGAAGTTGCATCGAAGGAGAAACCAGAAGCAGAGAGTGCATTTCCACGAGAAGAAGAAGAAGAAGAAGAAGAATCAATACTGATGGTGTTCTTCTTCATTGTTACTTCTAAGGATTCCATCCTTTTAAAAAATTTAGAATCCATATGACCATATTTCCCACAAAAGTTGCATTGTATGTTAATCTTCTTATTTTTGGATTTTTCTCATTTGTCACCATTAGGAGTAGAAGCTAGTTGAGAGGGTTTGGGACCCTTGTTTTTCATTTTATTGTGGTGAGTATGTTGCTTCCTGGGATTCTTGGATTTATCTTTATGTTGGGCCAATAAGGATTTGTTGTATGTACCTATAGTGCTGATGAATCCAAGTTGCATAAGTTTATCTTTCTCTCGAATCAAAGAATCACAAAAAGACTCAAGAGAGGGTTATTTATAAGCACTCCCTAGAGCTTCTCTATTGGAATAAAAGGTAGATACGAAAATAGAGTATGCACTACCAAGCTTAGCAAGAATAATATATATGCATCAATCTTACTTTAGATCTAGTTTGCAATCTATACATAAAATTCTAAGTTTTTTGAAATTAGATAAATCATCTTCAATGCAAGGAAAATAATTGGGACTTAAAGTCATTAAGTTATTTTCTAACTAGTGAGATCTAATAATATTGTGTTTACCAAACACATCTTGAATCTTTTCCCAAGATTCATCAGTGGCATCAATTCCTTGAAGGTGAATATTTAAATCAAGAGAGATGGAAATTATGATTAGTCAACGTTATTTGTCACTCATATTATCCCATTTGACTTGTTTTTCATCGTCGATGGGTTATTTTTCTTTTCCCAAGGTAATCCAGTATAACCCTTTCCTTCCTAATACATCCTCCATATGGGATTTCCATGAGAAGTAGTTGGTACTGGTAAGAAAATGATCATTGTGAGAATCCATATTAAATATTCAGGGAATATGGATTTAGAAGCTTAAACTAATGATCGGGATGGAAATCTCTCGAAAAAATAGGTTGTTCCAAAAAAATGGCATTGAAAATGAACTTTGGTTGTGAAATTTATTCCCTTTTGAAAAGAAGCATAAACGATAACCAAAGACATGTTAGGTAGAAGTTGGTCCATGTGGCGATACTCCTCCTTATCTAACTTTTCCTATAAGCTCACTTTTAAATAAGTTACTTATGAAGTGACCCACTTTTATAGAATAAGTGGGAATCACTTTTACATTGAAGTTACTTTGTAAATTAAAGTTGCATGCAAAAAAAGTAACTAAAAAGAATATTGAAGCTACTTATAGTGATTCACTTTTATAAATGAAGTGAAATGCACTTTACAATAAATGCATGAAATTTTTCAGAAAGTAACACAAAAATACACATGAACTCAATACCTCTTAGTAAGTAAAACAAATTTTAGCCAAGTGAGCTAGTGAAAAACATGTTATAATATTAAGAAGGAAGATGGGGGTTGTTGTTGTTGAATATGGCCTTGAAGTGTGTGCTAAAAAAAATCATTTTCATGCATTCACAAACAAACAAAAAAAATTGCTTCTCGACAATAACATGGTTTAAATCATGGTTAGATTACCTGGAAAATGAAAGTTTTCCCTTTGTTTACGATTTGTCGGAATAGCCCAGAGCGCATGGAAAAGAGCATACACAAAAAAGAAAACACTTTCCGCTATGTTTATGATTTTATGAAATCACACAAAGCGCAGGGAAAAGAGCATATGCAGATTGGAAAGAGTAGCAATCCAGAAACTAAAAAAAAAAAACTGAAATATTATCTCTGTAAAAAATTAAAAAGGGTGTATTCAAGCGTTATACCTCTTGATCTGACTGAAATGGTCATATCTTGGAAAAACAGAAACCTTTTCAAGTGAAAAAAAAAAACATTCATAATTGAAATGATCGCTCTAGATGCAATGGAATAGTACTATTGGCCAAAAAATGTACAAAAATAAAAGAAACTAGAGATGTAGCACATGGCTTCAAGATATCAATCTACAATGGGAGAGGATCTTCAAATGCACTATAATACCATGTTCGAAAACACAATTATTCCAACATAGGGTGAACACCTTTGGTAACCACTCACACAATCAAATCCAAGATCAATGTAATAATGTTTTTACATGGTAAAACTCATGTTGGGAAACATCCACAGCCCCAGCCAATGTGGCCAATTGTATTAATTTATTAATGCAAAAGAAAATATATTACTGAGAATTTCTCACAATCGATCATCGGAAAATGACCCTCCATGCTATTTAAATAGAGGTCATGGACCAATCGGGTGCTAAGCCATGGATCAATGTATCCATTAAGATCAAGGAGCATATGATTCATCAAATCACTCTATGTAAGGAACATATCATGACCATGGGATTACAAATGCATACTAAAGAAACACACTTTAACCTAACAACACATTAGAGCAAGTTGATCTTAACTAAATCCTAAGTGTCTAAATATCCTAACAATGGGAAGTCTGGCATTTAGTCATCGGAAACATGTTGGAAATTACGCCAAATGTACCAGTGAAATTACAATGCCTTACATTAGTTCAGGGCAAGAGGATATTAACATTATAAAAAAAAATAGTTTATTTTTTTAGATTGTAGATATCGATCTGTACTAATGTAGTGTATAACTTATTTTAAAAATGGTTAAGGTGATAAAAAGTTATAGAATGGATAAAATATGTGCGTATATTAATATTTTGTATCTCAAGACAAAAACATATTTAAAATAGTAAACAGTGTTTTTTTAAGTATATATTTGGAATCTACATAATAGACTCTATACGTGCATGTAGTTTCATCAACAATACATTTGTTTAGCCTATACAAAAATAATGTGAAAAATAGAGATATTGAGAGGTATTTGGAAAAATGGAGGTTTTGATGTATTTGAAACACAAACCAATAGGTTTGTCAGTTTGAACCTAAATCCAAGGAAACCAAATTAGCAAACATGTATGCTAAAGTTGACATTCCCACCCAAAAAAATGAATGAAAAGAATCCTCACATGTTCTAGAGTGCATGTGCGTTCTTAAAATGTCCACACACATTTTTTATTAAGCATTCACAAGGTAGGTCTAACAAGAGTGTTCCAAAGGAATATTGTATGAATCTAGGGACATCAACATGTTGACCCACCACAAAGGACCTTTCAAGGGTATCCTTGGTCTCCTAATGGGGATAGTTAGCAATATGAGTTTTTGAACATTGAGTACGAGTCTTTGTAACTTGGATATTTTCAAGGGAAAAAAAACAAGAGTTATTCCCTAAAGGAATCTTATAGGATTTTGGGGCCAAGAATGACACTTTGAACAACCACGTATGACTTATAAAGGAAATCCTTTGCCTCTAACTATTTATATAAGTATGGCACTGACATTTTTTATCACTAGGTATGGGTCTTGGGGCCCTGTACATGACCATGGGAGGAAACTTGAATGTTAGGCCCTAAATGAAGCTTATATCCATCTAGGTCCAATAAGGACACCTCAAAAAACCACACATGGCCTCTTGAGGGTAGCATTAGCCTATTATTGTGAATTTTGGTGCCACTATGTGGTTTTGAGAAAAATGCATGTGTCTGAAGGTCCTGGAAATGATATAGGGACAAATGCCATGCCTTATGTCCTAAATAAATATTTTAGTCATCCAGAGAAATGAACAATGCCTTGAATCATTTCACATTACCTCTAGAGGGTATTATTGGTCTCTGAGAAAGATGTTGGTTCCCTCACAATTTTTTTATAATTAGGTATGGGTATCAAGGAATTTATATGGTCAAGGGAGTAAACGCAAGCCTTAGACAAAGTAATCCTCTATCCCCAACCCCATCCATTATTTGGACGCTAACTCTACCTCCATCCCCATCTTCCCTCATTCCTCCAATTCCCTCTTCCATTGGGCCCTTTCCTCTACCTTGACCACCTTCATGCCAAGGTCATATTCCCCCATGGGACCTCATCACCTATGCCACCAGAACCTATTTCATAGGTCTCATTCCTTCCTTATACCATTACCCTACGGACCTATTCTTGATCCTAGGCACATTAACACTATTTACCCTTATGTTTGGGCCCCCTTCAACCTAGGACCCACATTCCCTCGACCCATAATCTTATCCCATGGCCCCTCATCCATAACCATAGCTCTAAACACAACCTTTGACCTTCCATTCCCTATACGCTATCCCTATTTCCTTATATCCTTCACTGATGGATCTGAAATCCCCTTTACCTCTTCCACATAGTCCCCACCACCCTCACAATATCCCCATCTTCCCTTGGAACTTCATCTCCCAACTAATCCCTCAACACTAGTCCCTTGACACCCATGTCTTAGACTCTAGCTCCATATGTACTTGGACCCCCACCTCTACTCAATACCCCTTTACCCTTGGCCCTCATACCCCTACACCCATGAATCCCTAAACCTTGTTCCCCTAGGGACCTACAACCACACTTTGTCTCTAGGCCCAAATCATATTACACCCTTGGTTTCCTCCACACATGAGGCCCTACCTCTACCACTAGGAAATTTTTACGCCACCCCCTCAAGCCCCTTAACCATTGGTCCATGTTAGCACTAGAAGTCACCTCCATATTGTGTTGGAGGTAAGCCCAGTACCCATCAGAGTTTTATGTCACGGGTTGGTTTTAAAGAGGTCAAATGGGCGCAGACTCAAGATGATATCGTTTTAACTCAGAAAACTGGACTGGTATGCACCTGTAGGTGAGGTATTGATTAACTTCAGTCAATAAGTTGGAGTAAGGGTGAATAGGAGGAATATTTAGTGAGAAAGGTGTAGAGTTCTGCTATGAACATCAAATTTTCCATCAGCCTAAGGAGGAAAAACTTGAACACAAGGTCCTCTTGGATTCAAATTTCAAGGAAGTTGAAAGAAATCATAACAGTACTATAATCAAACATTTATCATAATACAGTTACAACAATCCATGTGAATCAATCAAACATGAACTCTCTCAGTATCAGAGGCAAATAAGATGGAGAAGAAGCTAACTTTCATTAAACAAGATATCTTAAAAACAAATACATAACCAGAGAACCAGTGTTCTTCATCAAAAGTTTACAATACGGGAGCACTGCTCAACCATTGACCATTACAAAATATCAAAATGACTCTTATATACTCAAAAAAATTCACCACTACAAGCAGAGGCATGCTCAAGCTTCTCGTCCAATGCCATATGTATGTGTCTTCTCTGGCATATTGCACATGCAGTCTTCTGTCAGACGCGATATTCTGTCATATGTGAGCTTCTATCAGATGCGAGCTTGTTTCAGCAGCGACCTATAGAAGATTCGGCTTGTTGACAGTCCTTCTGTATTTCCATTTAAGTAGTGAGATGAGGTTTCACCAACCTTCCTCACCTTCATTAACTGTCTGCATCGGGAAATAAATGAGATTAAATTCCCAGGGGGCGACCACGTGGTTCTCTCGAATAGGGCATCATATAAACACGTGATTGTGGGGCCGCTCAAAGGTGGTTTGGTTTCACACCACTTTTGAGCCCACAATCCACCACCTCTTACCACGTAGTCCTTTTTCCAAACCACGGTTTCAATTGTGGGACCATTCAAGAAAATTATCGCCCGAGCATGTTGCATCCCTGCAATGAATTGTGACCGTATATCTAGTCATGATCTTAGATCTGGGCGCACCCGCTAGATTTAGCGCCACTGCCAAGATCAACCGCTCGCCAACTTTAGGATCCGCCAAAATGTGCCTTGGGGGAGGGGGATGCTACTTTTGACATTGAACAATAATACCTCCCAGAGGAATATCTGACGACGTGTGGCCTCTAGAGATTGACGGCTGAGATCCCTTCAGGTCTCTGGGCTCTGGGAAAATCAAATCGCAAACCTCCTCTGCCTTCAACTTCTTTTACCCGGAGCTATGGATTTGTTGACGTGTGGCCCTACCAATGGATGGTCTAGATTCACTTCAGGCCTTCGGCACTTCTGGATTTGGCCACTTTGACAAACAACTTTAACAATACTTCAAACCCCCGATTCCTGCGAACTGACGATATGATATTCTCAGGAATGTCTGTCGTTGAAGTTGATCTCACCTGTAACTTGCATTTTGAGCCCGAAATGGACTGATCTGAAAGTTGCACTTTGACGTTTCTTGTGCAGGCCATGAACTTGGATGACTTGCTACCCTTGAAAACTATATGTGATAACATTTGGCTCCACAGGGGATGGCATGCTCCCTGTGAGCTGCCAAGAACAAGTAGTTCCAGTGCCTTATCTGTTGGGTTATGGAGTCTAGCTCAAAACATATCGTTGAAGGCCGACATGTACTCTAATCTACTTAAGAAAGAAAACAAACACACCTACTCCAGAGGGAGATTATTTATGTACAAACCTACACTAAATTAATTTTACAAACCGTTAGGTGAAAGCAAACTTCCACCATAGCCACCCAGATTGCTCGGTAATATAATTCTTCTCTTCGGTGCAAATGATCCACAAAAGGTAAGGGAAGTATGAAATCAGAATGAGAACATGATTTGGAACACCAACCATACCCTTAAGTGATGATAATATCAATAACCTTGCAGGATACAGTGCTTTTGGGAAACACAGCTCCATATACAACCCCACGGGGTCACAAAATTTATAATCAGGAAAGCTCAACTGGTAAGAAATTACCTCCTGCACTTCCTTGTTTCTCACCCGTCATTCGATGTTCTCAGAGTGTACAGGTGGGTAGAGAGTTGATGCGGGTTGGTTGATACCAGGTAATATTTCCTCATTTATAGGTTCAAGATAGGAGATAAATTGCACTGTTAGCTCCTCCATTTCTCCTTTATCTGCTCTGACAACATCTACTAGCTGAGCGCAAGAAGTCTCTTCATGTATATCCATGGATGGCTCTTTCTCTCTAGCATGTTGCTCTTGGTAGGAGCTTTCTCTTTCATAAGAAGATTGGCAGCTTGTGCTTTCTGCTTCTGAATACTCTTCATGGGTAGGTGAGCGCAGAACTCTTTTATCTTGCAAAGAGGAAAGATTTATCTCTTGATTCTTTTCTTCAACCATTCCTTATTTTAAATCTGAGATAGCAGGTGTACTAGGGGTAGAAAATAATGCATCCATAGTTATTCCATCATCAGCGATATCTTCAGGTTTCAACCTCTCTACTTCGGCAGAAAGGGAGTCTACCAGCTCCGTCAACTCCTCCAAGGTATATCCCTCATTCTCACAGCTTTCATAAGAAACAGTCATATCTGGAACATAGTCTTTATATTCCTCACAATAGTTTTGAAAAATAAACTCAGAGGAATAAAACTTTTGACATTGCCTATTGAAAGTTGCATGAAACTTCTCCAAGGAGGATATGTTAGCAATGGGTAAGGAGAAATACCACTCACAAGCATCTCCTGCTAACAAAAACATGAACATATTCAATAATACATCCTCATGATGTATTCCCCACTGATGCATGAGTTCATGAAACTCACGGAGATGCTTGGCAGGTTTGTCATCTTTACACTCTCTAAATTTGGGGAAAAAATCACCCCATTCATTCATAGAAGGAACAACATTTGGAAAACCACGAACGCAAAAAAAATCAAAAGGAGCAAACCTCTGAGCCAGGATTTTTTCCATTTCATACCAATGGAGTCACTGATTGATTCTTTAAACATGGAGTTGCCAGCTGAATGATATGCATCATGAATGTGTCTAGTCTTTGTTCACCATCAAAGACCAGATCTAATCATTGTCATTTTCCTAGGGAACTTTCAAGAAGAGAAAGCAGCTGCTAAAAACCTTCTCGAGAAATATTCTATGGGTCATCTTCGGGTGTTCTAGAGATAGCCACAATTGAAAAAGTGGAGTCAAAATAGTGGATTCTCTAGGTGCAAGTTGCAATCTTCAATGGTTCTGATATCTGATGCACCCTCAGAATCAGAATCTCTTTCTCATTCTATCACAGGGAAATTTCTTCAATTCGTTCCCCAGAAATGGCACCAGAAATGTTAGCACTAGAAGACACCTCTAGATTGCGTTGGAGATAAGCCCAGTACCCATCATAATTTTATGTCACGKGTTGGTTTTAGACAGGTCAAATGGGTGCAGACTCAAGATGATATTGTTTTAACTCTGAAAACTGGACTRGTATGCACCTTTAGGTGAGGTCTTGATTAACTTCAGTYAGTAAGTTGGATTAAGGGTGAATAGGAGGAATATTTAGTGAGAAAGGTGTAGAGGTACGCTATGAACATCAGATTTTCCAGCAACCTAAGGAGGAAAAACTTGAACACAAGGTCCTCTTGGATTCAAATTTCAAGGAARCTGAAAGAAATCATAATAGTACTATGATCAAACATTTATYATAATACATTTACAACAATCCATGTGAATCAATCAAACATGAACTCTCTCATTATCAGAGGCAAATAAGATGGAGAAGAAGTTGACTTTCATTAAACAATATATCTCAAAAACAAATACATAACCAGAGAACCAGTGTTCTTCATTAAAAGTTTACAATACGGGAGCACTGCTCAACCATCGACCATTACAAAATATCAAAATGACTCATGTATACTAAAACAAATTCACCACTACCAGCAGAGGCGTGCTCGAGCTTCTCATCCAATGCCATACATCTGTGTCTTCTCTGGAAGACTGTGGATGTAGTCTTTTGTCAAACGTGAGCTTCTATAAGACATGATCTTGTTTCAGCAAGGACCTGTAGAAGAGTCAGCTTGCTGACAATCCTTCTGTCTTTCCATTTAAGTAGTGAGACGAGGTTTAACCAACCTTCCTCTCCTTCATTAACTGTCTGCATCAGGAAATCAATGATATTAAATGCCTAGGGGGTTACCACGTGGTTCTCTCGGATAGGACACCATATAAACATGTGATTGCGAGGCCGCTCAAAGGTGGTTTGGGTTCACACTGCTTTTGAGCCTGCAATTCACCATCTCTTGCCACGTAGTCCTTTTTCCAAATCATTCTTTCAATTGCGGTATCGCTCAAGAAAATTATCACCTGAGCATGTTGCTTCCCCGCAATGAACTATGATCGTAGATCTGGTCCCGATCTGAGATCTGGGCACGCCCTCTAGATTTAGCACCACTGCCAAGCGCAACCACCCGCCAAATTTAGGATCCGCCAAACTGTGCCCTGGGGGAGGGGGACACTACTTTTGACATTTAACAATAATACCTCCCAGAGAAATATATGATGACATGTGGCCTCTAGATATTGACGGTTGAGATCCCTTCGGGTCTCCAAGCTCGGGGAAAATCAAATCTCAAACCTCCTCTGCCTTCAACTTCTTTTACCCAAAACTATGGATCTGTTGATGCGTGGCCCCACCGATGGATGGTCTAGATTCACTTTGAGCGTTCAACACTTCTGGATTTGGCCATTTTGACAAACAACTTTAACAATACTTTGAACCCTGATTCTCATGAACCATTGATTTGATATTCTCAAGAATGTCTGTCATTGAAGTTGATCTCGCCTGTAGCTTCCATTTCGAGCATGAAATGGACTGCTCTGAACGTTTCTCTTTGGTGTTTCTTGTGCAGGCCACAGACTTGGACGACATGTTTCCCTTGACAACTATATGTGATAACTGGCCCAAGCCTTTGCTCATATCCCCCTCCACTCTTATGCCCAAACCCCTTCCCATGAGTCCCTTCCACCACTATCTCCCAACCTATACCCCTATCCCACTTCCCCAACTCATTCCCTATCTCCATCTAACCCCTATACCACTTCCACACTAATCCCCTATCTCCATCAAACCCTTATACTCCTCTACCCCTCCATCCCCACCTTTACTTAGAAATTATCTTTGTCTACCCTTGGGCCCCTAAATTTACTCCAATAATATCCACCTATGTTCCTAGGCCCTAATCCCCTCTACACCTAGGCCCTAAGATCCCTATGCCCATACTTATTCCTTGAGGCCCAACACCCCTTGAATATTCATCCTAGTTCTCTAGTCACTTCCATATTTCTTGAAACACCTTCAATCCAAGGCCCCCATGACCTAGTTTACCCCAAGCTCCTCCACACCTTATCCCCATTATCTATCCATAATGTATAAATACCTTGATTGATTTATGCACCACAATAATTTTACCTACCCCTCTCTTGCCTCCTATCCTCCTCCCCCTTTACTTCCCTCATACCCTTCATGTCCACCACTTCTCCTCCCCTATACATCCACCCTTCACCTCTTCTCATCTTCTCCCTCTTTGTTCCTCTTTCCCTAGCCCCTCATGACCACCTCTCCTATTCTCACCTATATCCCACTCTTATCCCCCATACCCATTTTCCTCCCATACCCATCCACCTTCCCTATATGTTCACCTCCTATCCTAACCTATCTAGTGGATTTTCCCTCCTTTTCTCCATGCCCACCACTCACCCTCCCCTACCCATCCACCCTTTACCTCTTCTCACCTCCTCCCACTTTTCCTCTCTTTCCCCACCCCCTCATTCCCACATCCCCTTCTCTCACATATATCCCCCTCTTATTGTCTTTCCCCCTTTTCTACCCATAACCATCCACCCCCTCTACCCCTCATCTCTACCCTCCCCTATCCCACCACATCCCCCCTTCCCCTATCCCACCACATCCCCCCTTCCCCTTTGCTCCACCTTCACCTCCTCTCCTCCTTTCCACATTCAATTTCATCATACCTCACCCTCCCCATTGGATCCTTTGATTTGGATTTATGAGGGGACGATATAAAACACATAAATATGACAGAAAAACAAAGATATAGTAATACTCAATTTCTATTAATGAACGAAATATGCAGGAACTATAAAAATGAAAAGTGAAATCAACTCGCTAGAATGGTTGTAGCTTATCTATAAGAAGAGATGTGATGGATACATGAATTCAAAAAAATATGATTACAATGAGACATAAAAAGTCATTTTAACATAAAGTATCAATGAGAAAACCTTAAAAATCCAAAACCCTAACCCCAGAAGATGAAATGCCAAAAGGTTTGTGGGCCCCGATGTGGTTAGTTGATATGTCAACTTCCTTGGGGTGTTACTTTTKCATATGATATTCATTTACGGCACTCAGTAGCGTGTTGAAAAGGTATATATTAGGATTACACATTTTGAATGGCCTAGTACATGCCTCTATCTATCTGGTCGGCACTTTTGGGCCAAAAACACTTCGTTTAGGGCCTCAAAATGGCCCCGGAAGTTTGAGACCCGAAAACACCATAGAAAAACTACCAAGATGGAAACTTTATTTTGAGCTATTTGAATAGGTGTGTGGCCACTTATATCCACCTATATAAATCCTCCCCCTTTTATGAAGCAATGGTATCCATTGCATTGAGTGCCCCCATCAAATGGGGAAACTTATGTTGAACTTGACGCTTGGTGAACCACTTTCCTTAGTGCAGTAGCTACCCTGCTTTGAGAACTCGACAGAGTTGGATATTCTATTGGCGGGTGCTCTTAACCTATTTGTCCATGATCTAATCAATGGTTCCTTATTCCATGTAATCAAGGTTGATATATGTAGGTGTTAGTTTCTCTTCCACTTTTGATGTGTCCAGTAGTGGTGGAAAATATGGTCGAAGGAGGTCCACATTGAATACTAGGTACAAGACAAGGAAGGGGGGAATACTTCACTCAAAAGCGGTGTTTCCCACAGCCTTGGTGATGGTTTAAGGGCCATATAAAAGTGGACACATATTATAATTGGATCCTATAAGTCACTCTTTCTGCAAATGTAACCAAACATTTTCTCCCACCTGAAACTTGTGTGGAAATCGGTGTTGATCATGGAATTTATTGTAATTAGCATTGGATTTATGTAAAACATCATGGACATGTTAGTGGATGTGTTGGATCCATTCAATGAATTTGGTGGCTTTGTAGTCCTCTGATTGAGCATGGGAATATTATACCTGTGTGGACGCAAGGGGCAGTGCTACATCAATGGGGCCAAATGGTTGAAATCCTAGGCCCACCTAAAAAGGGTTGTGGTCAGTCGGGATATGGAGGGATCTATTGTAGATGTGTTGAACATAATAAAGGATCTCATCCCATGTGTGTGGATGCTTATAGTTGTACATGCACAAGATATGCATAATCATCCATTGATGACCTATGTTTATCCATTAGTTTGAGGGTGGAAGGAAGTGGATTTGGTGAGCTTGATCTCTAGTAGTGACCAGAGGCTTAACCAAAATGTAATAAAGATCCTACTATCCCAATCTGATATGAGGCTCTATGGTAGTCCTAAGTGTACCTACACTCACTTTAAGAAGAGCTCGGTAGTGGCCTTGGTTTTGATACTCTTCTTGCAAGTATTTATAATGGCCATATTAGAGAATCAATCAACAACCATGAATACACATTCATTGTCATGCTTGGTTGAGGGGAGACCAGACATGTAGTCATCGAAATGGATTCCTAGGGCCTATCAAGAGTAGGTAGAGGGTTGTATAGTCCCTATTTTTTAATGGTTGGCTTGGTGATGGAGAATGTATTGCATGATATGATATACTTATTGACATATTGTCGAATTTTTGGCTAATAGTGTTGATGTTAGTGGTAGCATCTAACAGGTACTTCCACATTGGCATGTGTCTAGCATGTGGAAGTCATAGAAATTGTTCTATCCTTCAGTTTACCTTAGTTAAAATAATTAATTAAAGTAAAGTTGTTATTAGTTAGTTGAGTTATTTAAGGAAAGTCATAAAAGTAATTAGCATGTAATCTGCCCACAGGGGTTTCGTCTAGTGGCTAGTGAACGTACTGTTAAGGCGTTCGTGTTGTTACGTAGGTCACGAGTTCAAACCTTGATTTATCCAAAGGCGTGCTTGCGGGTTGTGCGATTCTCCCTAGGGGTTATAAGGTAGCCAGCAGGAATCAACCCCGTGTCACATGAGTATGATACAGTCATTGTTGTCGATTCCCCTAGTCAAAAAATCACACAGGGGTGTAGACCGATTGGCAAGTGCCATTTAAATGGAAGGAAATATGTAAAGGAGGTCTCAAGTTCGATTCTCACCCCAATTTACTTGTGCTCCATGCTTGCGTGATGTGTAGTGCACCTGGGGTTATAGTGGTAGTGGACGGGTATCGACCCTTTGTCACACAAGTATGAGAACCACGAGTTGTCTATTCCCCTAGTACAAAAAAATTAAATAAAATATAAAAAATAAAAAATAAAAAATAAAAAAATTAGCATGTAATCTAAGCATGTAAATATTAAGTGGATGTGAGAAGTAATCTCAACCATCAATCACTTTGGAGATTAGTTTTATGTTATAACTCATGACTATAAAAGCAAGGCTAGGGTGAAGGAGGAAGACACTCGTGTTGAGGGAGTCGAAATGGTCGGGACTTGTGTGAGATACACTTGTGAGAGATTTTGGTGAGAGATCAAGTTCGAGGATAGAAAAGAAGGATTTTTTCTAGTGTGAGGAGTGTAGAAGCAAAGAATGATTTTTTCTTACACAAGAGTGAGGATATCTCACAGGTTGGCTGAAGGGATTTCATCCAAGTGTTGATGCAAATAGAGTTGGATCACAAAGTATTGTGATTCAATATCTCGGATATGTGGAGAAGGACTTCCATCTATAGATCATATAGGTCAAGGAGAAGAGAGAGCAGAGGTATCTACAGGTGGGTTTCATATGATTGAAGCCACTGGAAATGGGTGTGCCATACAGATGTTTTCATACGTAGTTTTTGTACATGTACACGGGTTTCAATGGGGACAATTGTGTATGTACGCGTGTTTTCTAAAGGACAGTCACATACACCTTGAAAATCTTGTTAGTATAGGTTTGTATAGTAGCACATGAATTTCCAGGTTTGTCTGCAATGTATATTCTCTTAGTGGTGTTGGAATACTGAGAGGGGGGGATGAATCAATATGAGCACTTTTACCACTTTTAAACACAATATATAAACTTCAACTTTATCAGCAATATATCATCAATGTATCATCTATGATTTCATTCAATATATCATGAGCATATAAACATAAGCAACATCACATCAAATACACAGTACACTAGGATTTACGTGGAAATCCAAATGGGAGAAAAACACAAAATTATTTCTTATATATTGTTAAGAATACATTCATTGGAAGCACCAACTTCCCAAATATCTAGTTGCAAATGGAAAGAGACTACGACCCTATTTACAGGCTCCAACCTAGAGGAAGCTACAAATCCATGAATTCTCTAGCTTCAACCAGAAGGAGGCTCCAACCTAAAGGAAGCTCCAACTCCCTTTGTTCTCTACAACCAATCGAAAGGAGGCTACAACCCCCTTTCCTTTCCCCATCCTATCACCCTGAAATATAATTGTAGACCAAACTGTCACTATCACAAACACTTCCACTGACACATCAACCTATCAACCTATCATTGTATCTAACATGTCACTATATCCAACCTGTCAATGTATCGAACCTGTCACACCAACTTGTCATTGTCGTCGATACTCAACATCAATGAAGCTAGATCCGTGATCACCAAGAAAACCTATCAACCAGATGTTCAAACATCACCACACCATGTACATCAGCATGTATCGACCATGCATCAACCATGCACATCAACCTATACCATACCATGTACATCAACCACATACACCCACTTGCACCATACCATGTACATCCACATGTACCATACCATGTACATCAACCTATACCATACCATGTATCATGTCATGCATCAAAACTATACCATACCATCAATAATGTACCAACATGTACCATGATATGTGTCTCAACCATATACCATATCACTCTTGATACGTATCAATCACCCCATACACCATGTACCATAAGATATCAACAATGAAGTGACTCAACAAAGTACCAAAGCATGTACCAAGATAACCAACATATCTCTCTAACCATGCACTATATCATCAACCATATACTTCAAACAGCATGCCAGTCATCCATAGACCATGTACCTCAAACATGTGCCAACATCACCAAGAGGTGTGTCTCATACATGTGCTAGCATATACCAAGTGTGAAATTCAACCATGTACCAACATCTCAAAGATATGTCTCTAATAATGAACCATAACCATGACATATACCAAACTAGATATGAAGATAGATAAGAGTGTACTTCTAACAAGGTATCATTCCATCACCAAGATGTACCACGCATCAACAAGACATGCCTCTCAAGCATGTACCGTACCATCACCAAGTATAAGAAATAATCACATAAGAATACATGTAACCTGTAGTTGACCTTTTGTATAAAATATCAAGAAAAAAAAATACCCTCCTTGTCCTCAACAACCAGGAACAAGCATCCTCCTTCACTTTTTTCTTGTCCTGGTGGGACAAAGACTACTTGTCACATGGGGCCTCATGTGATGATCCCTAGGCAACCTGTGGGGATGCCTCACAGGACACCAGTTGTCTAACCCACGGGGATCATCCAATTAGGGTTTTTACAAAAACCCCTAGCTCTCCTTTGTAATCTCGAAACTCCCACACTTCTCACTTGCCACTACCTCAGATTTCATTTTCGCAAACTTGCCAAATAGATCACTAGTTCACTCAAAGATGTTAGATACAATAAGTGAGTGAATGTACTTGTGAATGACTCCATGAGGTGTATTTATAATTTTTTTGGGCAACCTGTTTCCTTAATCTCATGGGATTCTTAAATTTGTTGTTACAACCACTTTACCCTTTCATTAAAGACTTGTAACTAACTAGGGGATTCTTAACCATTCTTCGGGGCTTCTAACTTCATAGGGCCATAACTCCTCAATTGTGATGAACCACGTGGTGTACCATCTATCACCAGAAAAAAAAAAGATGAGGACTATCCATCTATGAGTGTGTTACCTACATTTTCATTATCCTTCATGTCCTTATTCCTCAAACAACTTCAGGTCTCATTACCACACCTCTAAGGCTTCGTGTAGACTTCATCAAATGAACCCAACACATCTGCTAACATCAACCACTCTTGTTGAAATCAATCAAAACTAAATCACCATAAATATCAACCACAACTATGTGGTATCTCGAACATTCTGAGGGTTGACATCAATGAAAACCAACTGTCCAACAAGTGGGCCATTTTTCCTATTACGGGATCCCTAATTTGACCTTAATAAAAGCATCTTGGAACTAGTTTTCCTCTGGGGTTTTTCCAGGGGTTTATACCCAAAAATATTGGTGTCTTTTGTGTGATATTTTGGTTTCCTATGTTATGCTTCATTTGCATGTTTAGTTGATTATTCAGCTGTGACGTTAGTAGATAAAGTGATTTTATTTTGAGCTAATTATTGTGTGTTGGGTTGAAGTGGTAAAATGTCAACATTGTATCAAAGCATACCAAGGGTTGATTCCAGGAAAATCAACATGGTATAAATACCTGATATGAAGGGAGGAAACCAAGAGCACAGATCTGAGCAGTTGCAAGAATATCTATCATATCCGCAAGAAGATCTAGTCAGATCTATAACCAGGAGGCGGAAATCGAAGAATGGATTTAAAGGAAACAATAGTATTGAGGCAAAACATGGATTTTTTTCAGGTGTAGAGAGGTGTAAGTTGGTTGCAGTGGTGAAATTCACACACATAATCAGGTTCTAGTGGAGATTGTCGCATACATACATGTGTTTTAGTGGTGGCAGTCGTGTACAAGGTTGTACAAGTCAATACAAAGGCAGTTTAAGAAAAGGGTTATTAGATCATATCTTAGATATGGAAATGGTATTTCGATTCAAGGATAGGTTAGATGGGGTTTCCAACTACATTCCTTGGAAGGAGAGGATCATGTTGGTGTTGATGGAGATAAGATCTGGGAATTTGTTAATACTCAGATAACCCCACCAGCAGATGCAGCAGAACTAGTCATCCGTCATCAAAAGGATGTGAAAGCTAGGAGCATCATTATAGATTGAGTGAAGGATCACTTGATCCTCATTTATTAGGAAAGTAAACAACCAATGACACATGGGAAGCTCTGAATAGTTTAATTTCGAGCAAGAATGAGAATCGTGGAAGAAGGTGAAGGATACAAAATAAATATGTTGAATAAATCATTGAAGAAAATAATATGTTGAACAAATTATGGAAGAAGGTGGAGGATATAGAGGAAATAAAGGATGGATATATGGGGCTCTTCATTCTGCATACACATGGGAGGATGCATTCAAGGATTGAAAAGGGATAAGACACATGGAGGATGAAGAAGTGAGAAAGGTGAGGGAGGAATAAGGGGATAAATGGATAAGGGAGTGAGAAGTTAGGTTGATGTTAATAATGATTGTATGAAGTGGAGAACTTCCTTAAATAATTTTTATTTTCACCCTTTTAATATATTTCCATTCCTTTTTAAAATCATGTCTCCCAAAACCAAGTAGCATTGTTTCTAAGGGTTCGTATAAAAAACTAGTGATATCTTGAGCATATGACATCCATATTTCATTTTGTAATATGTTGGCACAAGATAACATAGACGGGTTTCTAGTGAGTGGTTCTACATACCCATGTTCTTCTTCCTTTGTATCCCATTTTATTCAAATAAAAACCTATCATCCCAAAATCTTTTTGTAAATAAGGAAACTACAACATTTAATTTTGATTCAATATTTTGATGGTGAAGTTTTCTATGTTTTGATGACCACCATGTGAGTATTACCCAACACTCTTCAAGTTTCAAAAATGAGTTTCCAGTGGGAGAAATATAGGTTCAAGTGAAGGTGAGTGAGAATTTTTATAAGGACTACAAGATACCTTCATTTGAGGTTGAAATTTGACACATCATTTGCACAAATTCAACCTAATTATTTCTAGGTTTGTATCCCATTTTTAGAAATATGCAAGAGAGGATTTGATAACATATACTCTAGGTGTAGCAAAAAATGCCTCACAGTTCTCCATTTTAATTCCTCTATGGGCCCAAGTACTCCACCAATGGGCCCTTAGACTATATCCCCTTTGGTGTTATTATTTCAATACATATTCAGCATCACTGTGTTCCCTAGAAGAGGATACCTTGGCCTCTCTTTACATAAAAATACTATTTATTTTATCAATGATAGGGAAATTGTCAAATAGCTTAATGTTGAGAACATTTCCATGAAAATGGATGACTCTTTTTATCTATTGTTTGATGGGTGAAATATATTGGAATAGATATCACGGTACTTTTGGATTATTCTCTTAGTGAGTGTTGGTTTGCTAAGGTAAATTCCTAAAATTATACATAAGTCTAATTATTCCCTTTGTAACCATGTATTTGAACCTCTTTCCATCCAAATTTACCATAGGAAACCCATTTAGAAGTTGGTGTGTTAGCATATTCTGCATTTCCACCTTTGCACACATCCATTAACAAATCCTTCCTATAATGAGTATCCCTAGATTAGTAAATTTGTTTCTAAAAAACACCCATGAAGAGAATTTTCAATAAGACCAGAAGCCCATGTAGCATGATATTGCATTTTTAGCCTCACTTTTCTCTCTTATCTATATATTCTCATTCCCATAAGGGATATCACCCTTTTATCTAGTTTTTTTGTTGTCAGGCATTATTTTTTCTACTAGCTTCTATTTGAGGCTTGTTATTTTTTCTTTGGCATGGAAAATGCGTGTAAACCATCACCTTTATAGGGGAAGAATATCCTTGGGTATCATTGATTTATTTTCATATGTCACCTTGTTTAATTTTTATTATATTTTCTCTTGCACTCTTGGGAATTCATTTTTGCAACATGAACACCCACCATCTCTCCTCTCTCATTCATTATTTTCAACTAAGATGAAAGAGAACATATAATTTAGAGACTTTTCACAAATTGTTAAGTCCATATGGGTCCTTTTGGTTATAAAAGAGTCCCACCCTTAACCAAATAATTTGTATATAATCGTCCAGTTTTTGTCCTTCCACATAGTCATCATTATCATTGAGTTTTTTAGCCTTACTAGGCCATCAAAAATGACCTTTATTTTCCCAATATTCCTACTAAAACTCAATCATCCTTTCTGACATTGATTGACTCGTGTTCAAATAAGCCCTAAATAGTGGATCATTACCTTTTTCTTTTTTATATATCCTTCGATCTTGAGGGTTTGAGGAGTGCTAATTCCATCCATTACATTACACGATATCGTGGGAGTCAACTCTTCAGACGAAATTGCTTCTACATTTTCATCTTGAGATGGTTTTTGTTCTTGTTCATTTTCTTCTTCCTCTTCACAATCTATGTAGAATAATTTATTCTCACCACACTTATGTCCCTTACTATACTTGTTGTCACAATTAAAGCATAAACCTTTTGCTTTTCTTTCCTCTAATTGTTGAGGTGTCAACCTTGTAGGTTGAGGTGTTT
>ML777715.1:149977-208459 GCA_009831015.1 Picea engelmannii
TCTAGTACCCATACCTAATGCATAAAACCTTCTAATGGCATCCACATACCACTGTAATGATAATGATATCTTATATCGGGCATGTTTTGTGGTTTGTGGCCTTGTCCATGGCCCTTGTAGGTCCTCGAAAGATTCATTTAGAGCCTAAGGGATTTATTGTCCTCTCATGCACATTATCCAAGGAATTATACAAGAAACCATGTTCCACTTGGAGGATATGGTAATATTAATATTAAACTGGTAATATTAATATTAAAATTGCAACCTAAAATTATTTTTTTATTTTTATTTTTTAAATAAATATTGCTCGTCGCACTTTCAACGACCATAATACACCTACAACGGATTTGCTATATAAACAAAAAAAAGTGGTCGTCGCAAGTGCGATGAAATATTAAATTTCTACGACGCATTTGCTATATAAACAACGAAATTTGTTGTTGCAAAGGTCATCGCAAGTGTGACGACAAGTTAAATTGTTGCGACACATTTTCTATATATGTCGCAAAGGTCATCGCTAGTGCAGCGACAACTTAAATTGTTGCGACACATTTGCTATATAAACAATGAAAGTTGTCGTTGCAATTCCGATGACAACTTAAATTGTTGTGACGTAGTTGCTACATAAAAAAAAAAAAAGTTGTCGTCACAAGTGCGACGACAACTTAAATTGTTGCAACTCATTTGCTATGTAAGCAACAAAATATGTCGTCGCAATGGTCATCTCAATTGTGACGAAATGTTGGTTTCACTTAGTTTGCCTATATTGTCGTATTGGCGACGATATTTCTTTTTTTGTCACAATTGTGAGAAGTTCCCTAGGGTCGTTGCTCTGGCGACGGTAGTTCAAGTTCGTCACAGTTGCCACGTGACATAAAAAAACGTTTCAGAGACTCAATATTCGTCGCAATATCCACGACATAACGTCGCAAGAGCGTCGAAATAGCCGTCGCAAAATGAGCCAAATTTTCTAGTGCTACATCCTCTCCTGTTAAGATCCGTGACAGATGATCTGGTCCTACATTCATTTTCTCGAGTTTTACGATGACCTCAAAATCATATTCCTGGAATAGTAATAGCCATCTGCATATTTTGCCTCCTAAGACAGTGTTATTGACTAAGTATTTTAATGCAGAATGATATGTGTACATATTGAAGTGAGACGCAAGTATGTAATGTCTAAACTTCTAGAGTGCATAGACCATGGCCAGGCCTTCCCGTTTGGTAGTGGTATATTTTTTTTCAAATATAGACAATTTCCTACTCACAAACGCAATTGGATGATCGACTGTGCCTTCGCTTGGTTGTGAGAGCACTACGCCCAATGCAATGGATGATGCATCGACATGGACATGAAACTCTTTTGTTCCAATATGGGAAGACTAAAATGGGTGCAGTGACCAATCTTTGTTTCAGTGTGTCCAGACCCTTATGGAAATCCTCATTCCAATGGAAATTGACTTCTTCCTTCAGCATATTTTACATGGGTGTTGTAATCTGCGTGTAGCCTTGAATAAACTTCTTGTAATAACATGTATGGCCCAAAGTAGCTCTTAGTTGTCTGACTAAGTTCAGTGGTGCTAATTCCACAATAACAGAAATCTTGGATGTGTCAACCAATAGGCCTTGCTTGCGTACTATATGTCCTAGTAGAATTTTGAATGGTGCCAGAAAGATGCATTTCTTTAAGTTCAGTGAAATATGACACTGTTTGCATCGATCTAAGATGAGCCAAAGAACTTCGATATGATCATGAAGTAGACTAAATATCGTCCAATCTTCTAAATACACTTCCAAAAATTATGGATGAACTCTTTGAATGAAGCCACAACCACTCTAGAAAACACTACAGGGGCATTCTTTAATCCAAATGGCATCACTGTGTATTGATAATTGCCCCATTCTGTCACAAATGCGGTTTTATGTCTGTCCTCTTGCACAATTTTGATCTGATGGTAGCCAGAGAATCCATCAGTAAATGAATACACTTCTTGACCTCCTATGCTCTCCAGTACTTCATCAGTGAATGGTGTTGGGAATGGATCACGTAAGCATGTGTCATTCAACTTCCTTAAGTCGACGCAAATCCTAATCCCTCTAATCTTATTGTCCTGCACCACCATAGGGATAATCCATTATGATTCTTCGACTAGTTCAATGATACCAGCATCGAGCATTCTATCTATTTCATCTTTAACCTTCTCCTTATACCTCGAGTTCAACCTATATGGTATCTATCATATTAGATTAGATCTGGGTTTTAATGGAATCTTCATTTCCCCTAAGTCGCATGTTATCCCCTTCATCTCTGCGAATGTAGTGGGAAATAAGTCGTGATATTGTTGTAATAATTCTGCCACCTTCTCAATTGTCTCATCGTTCCAATAGTCTCCTATGTGCACAAACTTAGGGTTCTATATTGTCCCAATGTTGACTTGCTTTATTTTTATTGGTTGTGTGTATGCAATGGATACCAGCTCTGACCCTTCTACTATGGTGTGCATTATGTCTCTGGTACCTAGACATTCATGGGGTCCCCTTCATCGTATTCCTCCTCTGTGACATTGTAGCATTCCAATAGCTTCTAGACCGTTAATTTGGTTGTGTGCACACTGCCCAGGGGTTCTTCTTCCCCTGATTCTACTATTGAGAAGATCTTTGTTCAAATGGCATGTAGGGATGCTTGTATGGAGGGATATTCATGTTCAAATGTGAACGTAACTTTGAATCTCTAGACCAATTCTTCCCATCTTGTTGTCTCTATGCCTGTCTCCAATTCTAAATACCAATTCCTTGGGATTGTATCCAATGTGTGTATGAATAGGTGAGTCCATTTTGTTTCTGATCCTGAGCGCCATAAAGCCTTACATTTTTATACATGATCCGTTGGGTCACTTTCTCATGTGTATTTCTATGCACTTACTTCTTCTTCAGGTCCAAAGCGTATCTGCATGAGTCTACTACACTAGGGCCAGTCCTTAATATTATTTCTATGCACGGCCCACCATCTAGATGGAGTTTCTTTTAAGATGACATATAGTGCTAACATCCTTTATTGTTCAGGTACCTATAATTCAAATGATTTTATAAACACATTAATTTCAGTTAGTCCATCATACTTGGGTGGCTCATATAGTTTTGTGCCAATCTAGCGCAAAGATCGGTTTATATGGGAACATATTCTAGTTGATACTTCATGCATCCTCTATTGCCAATTCTCTAGATCAGTTTCTGAATCTGATGCGCACAAACTGAAACTTCTCCAATTGAGCACACCACCCATTGTTGGCTTGACATAATCCTTCATGCATGCAGACAGATTATATAAATTGTCCATGTCATTTTCTCCTACTGACTCTGTATATCTCTTCCCTTCTGATGGGTTCATATTACCTTTAGATCCCTGACCTCGAAGATCATCTCGCTTCTTTTCAAGTTAATAATTTGTTGGTTATCAACCGCCCATTCCAGTCCCATTAAAGTTGGATATGGTTGACTATCATCTATGATCTCAATCACTTCCAAATTTTCCATGATGCGCACCCCATCTATGTTTACAGGTACCCCCGTCACTTGCCCTATCAGGACTATCTTATGATGATTTAGAAGCCTTAATTGGATAGGGGACCATATTAATTCAAGTTCACCCATCATCTCCCATGTCTTCTTAGGTAGTACATTCAAATCTGATCCTAATTCTAGGATAACATTATCCACATCGTATTCCCCAATCTGCGCATTAAACTTGAATTCTCCATTGGTTCTCTTCCTGCGCACTACTTAGTTTACCATTCATTGTGTGACAGGGGTGTCCCTTCATTTTTCACAATGATCAATCATTTTGTATAATATACTAAGCGCATTTATATCTCTCATCAGTTCTACACAACTCTTTAAGAATTTGGTTAGTGTACTTACTTGCACACTTGAATTTTCAGGTACCATTGGGTCTGCTAGATGAGGTAGCAATGATGTGGATGTTTCCCCATGTGGTTCAAGTATTTCCTTTCATGAGCTCTTATATGTCTCTTTTTCTTGCTATGGGTTGAATGTTGGCATCGGCCCCACTGACTTCCTTACCCACTGTTGTGTTTGATTTCCTTGAGTTATTGTATCAGCGCCTGTGCAAGATCCTCCACRTGTAACGATTACGATTTTTGGTCCTTCATTGTGTTTTTCAACTGATATCATTTGCACATTCTGAATTTGATGTGTATTTTGATTCGGGTTACCTCTAGMTTTCCATTTKCAACTAGTTGAGGACAGTCCTACGCCGTGTGCTCCAATKATTTTCAATATGTGCACATGGTACATGGGTTCTGGAAATCTCAGGCCAAGTGTCCTAGTTGGTTATAGTTATAATAGATAATCGGTCCTCATCCTCCACAACCAAAATTCCCTCTTCCTTGTCCCCTACCAAAAAAAAAAAATTCCCCTAATTGAAACCTCTCTTAGTGTTATACTACGCAACACTCCCATTCACGCCGGTATTCTCTTCCTGGATCCGGTATATATATGATGTGTGCTCCCTTAGTAGTTCAAACGTGTAACATTCCTTTTCTTCATGTCCTACTAATTTGAAAAAATTACAAAATAAGTTCTTTGGGGTACTCTGGTATTTCTGGAATAATGGACACTCAGTGGGATGATGTCCCCATTTCTTACAGATATCTCAGTATCCTCCCTCGGGTAGTGGATTCAGTGCTCCTACTGCCAAGTATTGTGCGAATGTTTGGCATCCGTCCTTATGGTGGCCCTCCTTCCTGCACTTGGTGCACCAAATTTGTTATTGTTTTTCTCTTCCTTTGGTAAGATCATCCAATTGAATTGTTAATGCAGCTAACTGCATATGAACTTGCACCATTCCCCCAGTGTCTCATGTCGGACACAACTCTAATTTCATCGCAATTTCCAGTGCCTCAGGTTGTGACACAACCTTCTGTTGGATCAGTGGTCTATGAATGTGGGGTAGTAATCCTACGGTGAACAACTCTTGATGCTATTGATCTGGAATCTGGAATCTGGAAAGTTAGTCTCCCCATTACATCGTTAAAGTGTTGCTTGTAATCCCATACTGACTCTGATTGCACCTGTTTGATCTCCTTTAGTTTAGTAATATACTATGATTCTGACTTCATCTTTTTGAACTCCTTTAATAGCTATTGCTTTATTTATGCCAAATTCCTATCTTATCCAGTAGGTGTAATACCCTAAATGTTTTCTCTAACTGCGCAATATTCACTGCTTCGTCCGATATGGTCTTAGTGGCCCAAATTCTCTCGAAAAAAAACAAGGGTTGTTTTGGGTCCTCTGACCCTACTCCCTTGAATTCAGGAAGTCTACGAGTATTATCTATCCCCACCATGTTGGTATGTGTATTCCCTCCTCTTGGAGATGTTGGTACACTCTGATTTTTACTCTGCATACTACTCCCACTATTTTCATTGGTATTGTTTTGTCCTCCTTGGCTAATTATGATGGATTTTGACAAGTCTTCAAATGATATTTATGATTGTGGTGACACACATGGGGTCGTGTATTCAACACAAGATCATGTCTGAGTAGGACTTATCGGCTCTTCTATCACTAGACTAGAATGACACCCTTCTTCTCCACCTCCTATATTTGGTATCTCTACAACTCGGACTCATGCACAAGGTTCTCGTACTTCTGGCTCATTCTGCGGCTCTTCTCTCCCAGCCCCAGTATTTTTCCTTTTATACCTCCTTCCTTTGTGAAACTCTCCAAATTCATAGTCTTCATCTAGTGTACTACCTTCTTGCATCCTCAATCCCTTCCTCCATTTTCTCAGGCGATCCTTTTGTTATCCTCCAACTCCCCTATGTGCGCAAATATCATTTAGTTGTCGGAATCCATTATCATCACATTATTTTCACATAATAGCATCTTTATCCACATATTCAATGATTTCAAGAACGTCCCATGTGGGCCTTTAAAAAAAATTATTCCTGCAACACTGTATGACTGAATGCAATCTACGGAAAATTCTATAACATAACCCCCTAGTATATTATCCAACCAAAAATCAACTACTCGATAAATTGGGTTACTTACCAAATTTAACTGCCTTACCAGTTCTAGAGTCCAATTCTTTGGTGCTACAGCATTAAACCTTATTGTCTTCTCTACTAACCTTTCTATCCACTCGGTCAAAATTTATGGAAATTCGCCAAGGAAAATTTCATGTTGATCTATGAACACATTTTTGCATCCATTATTCATCACTCATCTGTGGATTCCTATTCTCTTTTTGTGCAAATTCTCGTTCTTTTCATTCCAACCAGTCGGTGATTTATTTCTCAGTCGGCCTCCAAAAATTCTCTTAGTCGCAAATTCTCGGTCCCAGCAATGAAACCATTTGTTGGTTGATTCTCATTTGCGCAGGGGTTATCAGACCTAGGGTTCAAGTTGATCGTGACCAAAAAAACCCTCAATACACCACCCCTTTCGACATCATCTACTTGCGCAGATGAAGTCTCACCTGAGGTATCTATTGGGGCTACAAGGTTTTTTCAGTAGTAAGGGAAAGGGAGCTTAATGCATGAATCATTATTTATGATCTTTAACTTATGTATGTTCTTGATTATTACCTAAACTATCACATCCATACATGATCATTCCAGCATAACCAATTCATAGACTAAATTCATTATGTGAAGTATATCATCATTCATGAATGCATAAAGACAAGTAAGAACAGAAGACACAATATCCTTCCTAAACTCCTTTATTCATCTTCTTTCTTACTAACTCACTATTACATTCATGATCTTTCCATAACCTCAATTCTCTTCCATGTGCATTCTCTCACACTTACATATGCATATATTTATAGCTTTCTCTCTATATCTATATCATCATCATCCTTCCTATACCCCAATCTCGTTACATATCTATACCCCAAAATCTAGGGTTTCAAGTTATATTCTTCTCTATCCCAAAAAAACCCATTACAATGTGTGGATAGCCATCTTCAGTTAATTGGTTATATTCTTCTACTTCTTGTTATTTTTATAGATTTTATGTTGTCCTTCTATTTCTAGAAAGTCGCATTATCGTTGTTTTCACTTCCTTTTCTCACTCGCTTACTTTATCATTTTTCTCTTTGCACTATCTTCGTTCTTCTACGCCCTTTCTATATTCTATGTGAATCCTTCCTTCTGCACGATTCCTTCCTTCTGCACGATTCCTTTCTTCTGCGTGAATCCTTTGTACTTATATTATTCTCAAAATTATATCCAAAAACTTCATGTCCAACACCCATATACATTAAAAATCCCTACCCATCATGAGTAAGATGGTGACAAGTTTACCAAAAATCCAAGTGGACCATGAAGGAATATGCAAGGGATATGCACAAGGAAAGAACGTGAAGAAACTATTTCCAAGCAGTGATATCAAAGCAAAGGGAGCCTTGGACATTATAAATTCAAGCGTGTGTGGACCGATGTCAGCCACTTCACTTAGCAGCTATGTATACTATGTTTCATTTATTGATGATTTCTCACGTAAAACTTGGATTTACTTTTTGAAAGCTAAAAATCAAGTATTCAACAAGTTCAAAGAGTTCAAGGAACTTGTTGAAAACTTGTATGAAAAGAAGATAAATATTTTGAGATTAGATAATGGAGGAGAATTCACTTCATATGAATTCAATACATTTTGTAAGATATCAATTTTACATCCCTATTCACTGTCAGATTGAAACTAGCAAAGATGTTACCTTCGATGAGGATACAACCTTCAGTAGATCAAGGCAATGTCATTCAGACGAGATTCGTGATGAGGAGCATGAAGCTCATAGAGGTACAGATATAGGTGTAGGTGATGATGATTTACTAGAAGATCATGATATGGAAGAACCACATATACCTGCAAACTCATCCCGAGAGATGAATACCAAGAAGAGAATACCAGATTCGGCTCAGGAAATTATTCAAGATGCAGAGAAGTATCGTGCTCCATATGGATCCTTCAGAGAAATAAACAGACCATGACCTTACTCTAGCTATGTGGCATTGCTAAGTGACATCATTGATGTTGAGCCTACTAGTTATGAAGAAGTTGCAAAGAAGAAAGAATGGAAGGATTCCATGGTTGAAGAGTACCAATCCATTGTAAAGAATGATGTTTGGGTTATGGTTCCAAGACCAAAAGAGAAGACAGTTGTAAGTTCCAAGTGGATTTACGAGACGAAGCATTCGAGACGAAGCATTCGAGATGAAGCATTCAAGACGAAGCATTCGAGACGAAGCATTCAACAGATGGAAGTATCGATAAATACAAGGCAAGATGTGTGGCATGTGGTTTCTCCCATAAAGAAGGAATAGATTATGAGGAAACATTTGCTCTTGTGGAAAGATACACTTCAATTAGAGCTATACTTGAATTAGTTGCAGTAAAGAAGTGGAAGGTACACCAGATGGACGTGAAGATAGGATTTCTAAATGGTGTAATAGAAGAATAAGTGTATGTGGAGAAACCAAAAGGTTTTGAGACACATGTGTGTAGATTGAAGAAACCCTTGTATGGGTTAAAGCAAGCACCTAGAGCATAGTACTGTAGAATTGACAGCTTCCTGATGAGCTTGGGCTTTACCAAGAGTAAATAATGTTGGTTGTGGAGCCTAATTATCTTCCTGATTAAGAGGTTTGTTTCAGCCGTGCTTGGACCTCATTCCCTAACAGGGGGTGTGGAGGGGCTTGCTCCCCCACAACTATAATTTCATAGTAAATTTGTATCGTTCATTATGTCGCAGATCTGATGGTAGAAGTTAAGGTTTTTTTCCCTACAAGGAAACCCTCTTTTATGAGGGAATTTTATTACGGTTGTGTATGAGTGTGATTATTGTATTCTAGCATAGGAGACTATGAGAGAAAGAAGAGGAAGTTACAACGGGTGTGTTGTAAGTTGTATCCCTTCATTTTGCTAGATAATAAAAGGGAAGGACGTGGAAATTTCTCTGGTGGGCGTAGCCCACACTAGGTGAACCACATTTATCTGTGTCTCTATTGTATTGTGTATCTTCTGTGTTTTTATTTCTGCATTTGTCTTATTTTATTGCTTTGTGATCATGTTTTTCTAGCAAAGAAGATTACAACCTTTATTTCAAGGTTGTGGATGGTGGACTAGTGATGCTACTATTGTATGTGGATTACTTGTTTCTAATAGGAGATGAGAATATCATCATTGAGAGTAAGAGGAAGCTTGTTGCAAAGTTCGAGATGAAATACCTAGGTATGATGCATTACTGAGTGAGATTTTCCTTAACCAAGGAAAATATGATGTTGAGATTCTGAAGAGATTCAGAATGATGGATTGTAAGGCCATGCCTACACCGATGGTGACAAATCTGAAGTTGTTGAGTGACACATCTTAAAGACAGTGGATGCCACCAAGTATAGACATATGATTGGTTTGTTGATGTACTTAATGAACACGAGACCAGATATATGTTTTGCGGTGAACACATTGAGTCAGTATATGGTTGAGTCGAGGAGTTTTCACTTTGTTGCAACAAAACATGTGATGAGTTACCTGAAGGGTACAATTGATTATGGACTCAAATATGCTTCATATTGTGAGATAAGCCTACAAGGATTTATTGATTCAACTCGGGTCGGTAGTGTTGCAGACCAGGAGAGTGCATCTGGATGTTGCTTCAGTATCGGATCAGTCATGATCTCGTGGTTCAGCAAGAAGCAGACTAGTGAAGACTAGTGTGGCACTCAGTATAGATGAAGCAAAGTATATATCATCTTGTTCAGCTAGCAGTGAAGTTGTGTGGCTTCGGAAGTTGCTTACAGGATTGTTTGATCTCGAGTTAGAAGCAACCTGTATCTGGTGTGACAACCAAAGTTGTGTGAAGTTGACAGAGAACCCTATGTTCCTTGATAAGTCCAAGCACATCGATGTCAGGTACCATTATATCAGAGATATGGTACAAAGGGGAGTAGTGAAGCTCCAGTATGTATGAGAAGATATATGGTGTGTTGACCAAGCCTCTATCGGAAGTGAAGTTTGTGTACTTCATAGACAAGCTTGGTGTGGTCCAGAAGGATGTCCCTAGTAAGAAGGAGTGATGTGTTATAGTTGAGATCTAGGGCAGAAGCTTCATCATGTGGCAAAGGCAATGGGTGGTCATTCACGTGAAAGTTATTGTTACTCCAGTGAAAAATCCTAGTACGCAGATGGTTGCTTCAGTGAAAAATTCTGGTACGTCAAGTTACTGCTACTCCAATGAAAAATATTGGCACGCAGACGGCTACTCCAGTGAAAAATTCAGTTACATCAAGTTATTGGTACTCCAACGAAAAATCCTGATACACATATTGCTACTCCAATGAAAAATTTTGACACGCAAAGTTACTGACTGTGGCACCAGTCAACGTGACCTCGCACAAGGTCAGTAGATGCCATGCCTTCAGGGCTGGTTAGTTACCCGAATTTTAAGCTGGTGGGCCAACCTATGTGGTTGGAGGTGTTTCCTAGCCTTGGGCTAGATGGGTATTATGTGCACACTAGCCTACTAGGATTTTCATGTACCATGGAACCGTAGTAATGGATAGACCTCATCATAGGTAAGTTCATGTGCAATTTGTCTTTTTTTTCATTCTAGCACATGCATCTCATTTGCTTTCTTACATCACATGGTTGATAGACACTTTTAACAATACGCAACATTATCCTCATCTTTCATATAAGTTGTTTGTGTTAAGGGGGTAAATGTAACAACAAAATGTAAACTGCCATGCAATCTATGTTTAGGTGTTAGCACTGGAAGGTATACATGTGTGCCCCACGCACTAGACTACATACACATAGTACTTTGGAGTAGTCATTACTCAATTTTCAGTCCCATTAACCTCAATGCAACCCTTCTTTATTTTGATTCATCTTATGACCCCTTATCTATCCTCTTGGACACTAAAAATGCTCGATTAAGTCCTAGGACCCACATCAGTTTAGTAAACTCTTTTACATAGTTGTAGGGTGTCCTTAGTGTACATAAACTTCATTATAATTTGATCACCATGTCAATCTTGAATACCTTGACTTATGGCACTTATGACTACACATACACCAAGTAGACATTCCTACCATTATTACATGGTACAAAAGGGTGTCAGTGATGGGGTTGTGTGTTCCTATACTATGTTGATTGCTTCTCACCCTTCAGTTACTATAAATAAACAACTTCTAAAACTTAAATTTGTATATATTGGACCCCCAAAACTCACACCTAAGACAGATTTATCCTTTTCATTAAGTGTCACTATAAGATTTATTGAATCCTCACTCCTTGATGCCTTAGGATTTGATTTTGGACAAGTTGTTATATGAAGCATTTGAGGCCAATATTGCAATCCATAGAGGATCACACACAAATATGTTATAAGACTTCCTATTAGATTCAATCATATGTCCATGGTTGTCCTCCCCTTCTAGTTGAGTAACATTCCATTTGATATTGCTTCGAAAACAAACACATATTGAGGGGCTAAGTGATTGTGGAATCTCCAAACACTTATGTGCACTTGCTCTTCTATTTCAATTTTGCATTATTTCAAATCCAAATATTTCAATTTTACTAGTCAAAATAGATCATGGATTAACTATTCATTTTCTTTATGGTGATTTATTTATATTGCATGTTGAGGTGGATTAAGATTTTGTTACGTCGGCCTTCTTCCACTTCTTGCAACAAAGAAACCTTAGAACATTGAAACCATAGTTATTCCAATTCTTAATGTCCTAGACTATAAATTTTAGGAGAGAAACCTAGGCACCTTCATATTGAGGACTTGGGTCAAATTCTCCTTTGAGCATTGAAACTTAGGTGAACCCTCTCATCTCCCTTACACCTTGTTCTTCTTATTTTGATTTCAAACATGTCCTCAAAGAGTAGAAATTGGGTTTCTATGAAAAAATCATACAAATATAGCAATGGGAGCTCCTCTTCTAAGTATGATAGCTCATATAGTATGAGATAATAAACATTAACACATCATGACCATTAACACATGCTGTCAAGTCTTAGTGAAAGGAGTTGAGATCCAAGGCTTAAAGGATCGTGTGGAACCCACATTTGACAAGTTTGATCTTAAGACATCTTTTTTTAACCTTACTCTATCAAGGTATAACTAGGGTTAATCATCTTGAAAATCATTAAGAGACTAGTGTCTATCTTAAAGAGTTTGGTACTTTTCTTATGTCTTATGGACCAATCTTCAACTTCATATAATCTATGGCTAGTTGCTCGATATAATTATTGGCTTTGACTTCATCCTTTATTGTTGTGGAATGGCATGGCAATGCTAGTCAAAGTTCATATGTTCTTAAAGGTTAAAATCCATAGTAAACATATGAGGATCTCTTATGGTCGCTATGTTGTATAACATTACAAGAAGTGCCCCAATGTTTGATTCATTGATGATATAATCATAAACCGTTTAGTATACAATAGTTATTTTTTGGTTATAATTGGGGAAACATAAATGTTTTAGCATATCGAGAGGAGAAATCCAACATGTTAACTTTACTATTAAAGATAGGATATATGACAAGTAGCCCCTAACATTGGGATATTATACAAAAAAACAAGCCAAAATGCAAGAGACCTAATCTACAAGCACAATTACTATTGATCAAAGATGGATTAAGGTGAGAAAGGATGACAACAAAGCTTCCAAGACATAGTAAATGCCAAAAAAATATTCAAAGACTAACAATGTATTTTCATTTTAGGAAAAATGTACTTGGAATAAGAGCTTTCTCAAATAGAAGTGAACTTTAAAGAGAATTGCATGTACTCTCATAATGTATACGTATCTTACCATCAATCAATTAAACTTTGAAATATAAAACCTATAAAATTCCTTCCCTAATTACATGTATGAGAAATATACACACATTTGTACACAATATAGAGTAAGTCTTTGGTTCTCGTTCAAACACATATATAGAGAACTAAACTCAAAGGTTGACAAGCTATCTAAGGAAGCTCTTTCTCTTCCCACAAGGGCTTTTGGTTTTCATAAATACATAGATGGCATAGGAGGCAATGGAATTTCAAGTTTAATTTGCAATTATGAATAGAAGGAAAGCAGACCACAAAGGTAGTTTATAATATGTTTGTATATGAATGGAAGTAGATGAAATGACCATTTTGTAAAAAAGCTAGTAAAGTAGGAAATATATTTTGTATGACTTATAACAACAAGCAAAAGCCATGAACAATCTCTACAAAAGATCGCAACATGTATAATCAATCCTTATGAATATAAGATTTTTTTCTACAGAAAAAAATATAGAGTAAATCTTTAATTAAAGTTTTCACTCAACAAGAATATAGAATGAGCACTACTGAGGCTAGAAAAGAAATTATAAAATACCAACAATTTTTGTTTCAAAAGCATAGAGAAGTTGAGGCTAGAAAAGAAATTATAAAATACCAACAATTTTTGTTTCAAAAGCATAGAGAAGTTGGTTTAAGAGAACACTTAACCTTTTAGACAACATAAATGGCTATGTTTAATTATTGTTTCAAAATTTCAAATTTTAGTTTGTTGTTTTATCTCTACCCATTTAACTTCTCCAACTTCATTAATATATGAGTTTACATATGTGGCTTTATCTTCTATGTTTTAGCCAATCATCTTTGTCACCACAACTACAACCCTCTTAATTATCTCAATAATTGTTTTAGCCAATCATCTTTGTCACCACAATTACAATCCTCTTAATTATCTCAATAATTGTTTTAGCCAATCATCTTTGTCACCACAATTACAACTCTCTTAATTATCTCAATATATATTGAAAAAAAAAGAAATAAATTTGACCCTCAATAAATGTATGAATTATACTATAAAGTTGACCCCAAAAAAAATCACATAGTATCTTAAACCTTTCATATACTATTTGTATATATTAATCTTAAACCTTTCATGTACTATTTGTATATATTAATCTTAAACCTTGTATATATAAATTAATAATAAAATTTCAATATAAAAAATCTATAAACATTCTATATTATATTTTATCATAAATAAACACATTATACATATTCCAGAGCATCTGAAGATGGATCTGGATCTGGATCAGCATTTGAAAATGTAATTGGCGCAGCTGGATATGGAATTGGATCTGGATCTTAAACTCGTATGTCATTTCCAGCACTTCACTGGGATCAACTGGATATTTCGGAAGCCTAGCATGCCCGAAGCCAGCAATGTTAACTAGCTATATAAAAATATGTGAATGACATTTTTCATCTATTATATACCATACAAAGTAAAACTTTGAAAAAACAATGTGAGGGGCTTTAGCCACTCGTTAAGCGGAGGGAAATAGACAAAATAGACATATTTAGCAGGTAGGAGAAGCTTGGTATAGGTTAGATTATTATTATAGTAGTAATAATTTAATTTTAAGTTTATTGTTAAATTAAGTTGGATGTTCGTGTATTGAATTTTTTGTTTTTGTTTGTGGGACAAAGAATTCTCTCCATTATTTAACTACCAAAGTCCACAAGTATATATACCCTATCTTTTCTGTTGATTTAAACATATAATCTCCTTTAAAAAACACATATTGTAAGATAATCAATTTATTAACCCTCGCTAAAACAGATGATGTCTCCGTAAATGAGATTACTCTAAATTCCGTAAATGACATTACTCTAAATTCTAGGATATCTAATTTTCAGTACAGTTTCTCACGTTACCGTTTCGAACTCAAATGGTAGCCTTCTTTGAGTTTTCTTTTGTTTTAGGTACGGATGGAAGGAGATTTTCACAATCACTATCACGGACAGCTTTTCTAATTCGAACCATCTGATCCCCCATTGGCTGTTGGTCAACTGATACTCGTAATCTAGATATATGAGTGAGCTTTTTCACTCAACCCAGCCCTGATCACACATTCAGGTCTATGCCAAGCCGCCCGCCTTCAGGGGAATGATTTCAGATGACCGACACAAAAGAAATCCCCAGATCTACTCAGAAATGGATGTTTGAACGGACAATATATATTTATGTAATGCTAGCACAAATATAGTTTCTGAAGATTATTTAGTCATGCTGGTTACTTTTAAGGTAAAATATGTATTCTAAACATTGTCAAACCTTATTCTTACAACTTCAATATGTAGTGTAGCTTAGTTATTGTTTAAGTTTATTTTAAAGATAAAATATATATGGTTGTTGAGATTTCTGGATTTAAAACTGTGTGAGTTTTGAAACATTTAATGTTTGAGTGGATATTTCATTCCACATCAGGGATTATTTATTTATTGATGGATAGAGTGTCCACTTAAAACGTTAAATATTTCAAAACTCTTTACACAGTTTTAAATCCAAAAATCTCAACAACATTATAAAGAAATATGAACATTAAAAAAAAAACTGTGAAAACCTACACATTCTGAAAATATGTATTATAAAAATGTAACAACAAATAACAAACCCATCTGAAAATATGTATGGTCAAAGCTTAACAACATATAACAAGCCCATCTGTATTATTACTTACTACTGTTTACTGTTTGAAATGCATCAACCATATATTCACTTTACAGCATTCAACTTTAACGCCAAGATAGTGAATGCAGGGAAGACATAATGTGATTACATCAGCTTAAATAGTTATTTAAGTCACTAAAATTATTAAAAATCAATGCATCGAAGACACAAAATAATTAAAACTATTGAAAAAATAATGTTATATGACATTTCTTTTTAATTTAATTTCCTTTACAAAGAAAGTAATGCAATCGTACACTTCTTTCTAATTCAATTTAATTACAAATACGGGCATATTAAACATTATGAATATATTAATATACAAAATAGTTTGTAATAAGATTACTTGTTGCAATTATTACAACTTTACGAAAGTCTCCACGTGAATTAGAACTTTATGGATGAAACTTTGGGCGTTGTAGGAAGATCGTGCTCGTTTATACCCTGCACAAAACACAAGTTTTGTCAATAACAATATGAGTAGTTTAATGTGACATTCCTAAACAAAAACAAATGCAATTGTAATCAAATTATTTTCCTTCCGTTTGTCAATAACAATACGAGTCGTTGAATGAGACAGCCCAAAACAAATGCAATGGGAATCACCAAGATAATTTATAGAAAAACTAGGTTGAAAGGGCTCCTCAACATATGCTACTCTCATAAATATATATCCGTATGTCAACATTGAGGATGGAAGATTTCAGGGTTTGGAAAAAAAAAATATGTTGCAATGTTAAATTCSAACAATATATAGTTTGATAATTTTACCGCTTTGAATGTTTATTCAATATGAAAGTTCATAATTGAATTATGGAACAGGCTTAATTGGATGAAGAGAAATGAGGTATTCTTACATTCCAGTATGGAAGAGATGTATAATGTGAATAATTAATATAAACTAAAATTAAAATGTAAACAAATTGGAAAGAAAAACAAACAAAAAAATCACATATAAAAATTTAATACATGTAAATAAAAAATAAATAAACCATAAATCCATCCTCACTTTGAATATTTTAAACACCAAAGGGGTTGCACATAGATTGTTTTGAATCCCTAAACCCTTTTAGGCTCCCATGCCAATATAATATCCACTTAAACTTTATTGATACTCAGCCAACAAATGATACTGCTTTGATCCTTCCTCGATCACTCATTTAGAATCGGCTAATGAATAACACTCTCAATCTACTCACTCTTGGTGATTTCAACTTCTCAAAAGGCTCAACTACAAAATAATATATCTCTAATATTAAGTCGACTGTCAAACTCGTTATAGTTCAGGAATGATAGATTTCATATTGAACATAGATTTTCACAATACAATCGTTGATTATGCACCAAGATTCAATTAAATTTGAATTCGTTCAAAAGTTTTTACTTGCATTCTCAAATTCCTCAACTTCAAAAACTTGTTGGAATCTTTCTTTCGAGTATAGGACCTAAACTCGTACTTTTAAAACACTTCTAACAAGATACCTAACTCTAAATGATAACTTTCTTTCTTATCCAAATATTCTAACCCTCAGTCCAAATATTCTAACCCTCAGTCAAGAGTATTATAGACTTAACATTAGTTATGCTAATAATTGGCATTTGATCAATAACTGAAGACTGCTTGCCCTAAGACATCGGATCTAATGAACAACTTAGATCTATTCCTGAGAAATTGGTTCGCCTAGGAAATTTCATTCCCCGTTATTCTTATGGATACAAATGTTTGAGTGATGTGATTCCCACGAGGAACTCAATCACAAGTTCAAGCATTTCTGAAGGTGCTTGGCTACTAATAAGTCCAAGTGGACTTGTTAACCCCTAGATTTGCTCCTTTGCAAACTGGAGGGTTAAGAACCAGCCTACTCCATCAGGGTGGTGTTCCGAGTTTCATTCCAGACATAGCTTTCATGAGTCAGAGGTTGATTCACACAAAGTTCAGATGCAGGATGGTTCAGTGATATGGTCCCAATTCAGAGTTGGTTTCCAGTGACATTATTCAAGTTTTTCATCAGTTAGGAGAGGTTTGCTATTTTTAGCAATTCTACCTTTTAGGAGGCAGAGTTTGGAGGTCTGCGTGGCAGTGTTGATTATAGATTCAGAGTCCTTGTAAGCTCATGATGTCAATAATCTTTTCCTGGGCAACATGTGGACACTACTATTTTTAGCAGTTTGAGTTCCAGGGTTCAAATGACAATTCCAAGCACACATTTGGGTTCCTTGCAGAAAAACGAATCCAATGAGCCTGATTTCATTGACATGCAAGAAGTTTTATTTTTAGCAGTGCCTATTTTTAGGCATGCTATATTTGGCATTGTTCTCTTAGCAGTTCCTAACATTTTTCATCTTTTCATATTTTTCAAGCGGACTACTATTTTTCAATGTTCCACCAAGACTCCGGGACGGGGGTACGCGGGTGCGGAGAGACGCACAAGGGAGACGTGTGGAAGTACCCCCAAATTTTAGGGATTTTTGGGAAATGGGGGACGGGGGGACGTCACATATATAATATAAAAATATATAAAAAATAAAATTTTAAAAATAATGATAATATGATAAATCTCAATAATAACATAAATTAATTTTATATATATTTGTTTTTTAATATTTTTTTAAATTTATTTTTTTCTTTTTTAAGTCTTACTGGGCAAAAAAAAATTGGGGGGGACTTCCAGGAGTCCCCCTTTTGGGGGGGACGTCCAGAAGTCCCCCTTTTGGGGAGTCTCGTCCCCCACCTTGGGGAGTCACGTCCCCCCAAGTCCCCCTGCGTATCCCCAAAAAGGGGATGTGGGGAAACGTCCCCCCTGGAGTCCCCCCATCCCGGGGATGTGGGGGATGCGTCCCCCACGACCCCCACCCTGGGGGACGCGACCCCATGGAACATTGCTATTTTTAGCACATCTATTTTTAGCAGTGTTATTATTAGCAAGTATGGTCGCCTTACAGGGTGATATGTTGCAGTTCTAGGTTATGACATGTGGAAACTTTTGGGAGTGACATGTGGGAGGATTTGGACACATGTGTGAGGAGACATGTGCATGTATGACACTGGAGTGAGGTGGCAAGCGTTGGAGTTAGACTGGGGGTTTGTCTGAGTCATCAAGGTGTTTGCATGAGTCAATTGAAGGCCATTGGGACTCATGCATTGATTTAGGAGTGAGTTGGCACCTTCTTGTAGTTTACTAGGTCGCATGCATGCATGGAGGAGATAACTAGGCATGTGATTAAGTTAACTAGGTGCATGCTTTCTCTCTCTCCACTCCATCATCAGTTAGACTTAGAGTATCTCCACTTGGACTCCAACACATTACAACTTTACTACTCTCATTACTTCATCACCAGTTAACTAATACACATAGGAGAGGAGTTTCACTTGGACTAAGCATACCTTCACATCAGCTTAAGTTCAAGGCTACCTCACCTCACTTAACTCACTAATGCGCATGGGTAATTTAACCTCATTGATCATTAAAAGGAGGTCGCTCTTGGAAGAGGGGTAGAGTTTTATTTTGGCAGCAGCATATCTCTCATTCTTCTTCTACTCTAGCTTCTATACTTTGTGCAGGGATTGACATTGGACCAGTTCTGTATCCGTCTCTATGGTGTATTCAACCTCTTGGCTTATGCAGAATAAAGCTTGATTATACTTCTTCCTGGCTCTTACAGTTTGTTGGTACTTTGTGGTTTTCTTTGTGCAATGTTTAGACATTTATGTAGCCTTTTGGTAATATTTACCACTTATAAGCACATTCATCTCTCTTTCTTTCCACCATTTTTTATGCTAACGTTAAGGAAAATTTCCACCTTTAAATTCAAAATTGTTCTCACAAACCATTTGACTGCTTAATTGCATGCCAAAGATCTCTTTCTTGTGTTGTTATGTCATTTTTAATTGCACAATTACAAGGTGAAAATCAGCACATGAGCACCTAGGGACCCCTCTTTGAGTTTGACAAGCACCAGCCCAAACAGAGAGGAGATTTACTGGTGACAATTTGGGTAGATCCTCCTATATGTTACACTTATTTCCACCATAGATTTATGAAGTTCCCAGCTTTCTTGACTGCAGAAATTTGTGCTAACAAATTAGCAGTTAAAATCAAGAAGAATGTTACAGCAGCACATCAGGTTCAGACACCTTTTTCAAGATTTTTTGATCTTCAAACAAGAAGAGTCCAAGATCCACCAGCCAAAGGACTTCCAGAGACCAAGGAAAAAGTAGAGGCTGATAAAAAAGTACCTGCCAAGATTGTTGACCTATTACATGACTTTAGCAACAAAGTAGTCAAGATGGAAAAGAAAATGCAATGTCAACAGAATGTTCGTGCAAACCAGAAATATTTCCAAACTAGAAGACCTTTCCAGCGTGTGAGGAAACCTGAAGCACCTAAGTTTCCAGTACCTATATCAGAAAACAATTATGTGGACTACCCTTCATCTAGTCATTACTGTCGGGCATGTGAATTACCGCATAATGAAGAAGGATGTCTTGCCTTTGCCAGAACAGGATACTTGTTTTCTCCGGATCAATTAGATGAATCTTCCGAGCAGCAACACACCTTGAACATGTTCTCCATAGTAGAGGAAGGTTGCAGCCCTCAGATTCTCCAAGCGTCAAGTCGTAAGGGGGTAAGTTCTGAAGGTTTTATTCATTCGAATCCCAAACAATTTGATGCATGCAATGCTAACATGGTACCTACTAGTGTGGCTGTCCCTAGAAGCCAAATGGCTGCAGCGAACATTTAAAAGGAGGAATCTAAAGCTGCATTCATGGTAGCCGAGATTACGAAAACGTATGCTATGAGGGGCAAGGTTTCAGGTGGACCACAGCAAAAGAAAGATACCCAACAAATGGCTGGCCCAGTTCAACATAATCCATCAAGTTTCTCTTTAGGAAGTGAGTTATCAAATATCAAGATTTCTATACCTCTTAAGGATTCGATCCACATGCTTGGGTAGAGGAAGGCCATCAATCGGTTTCTTATTGTCGGTGATTCCATTGACCTATCGGATGATCATCCGGAAGTGTATCTCGGTATGGGTAAGGCTAACAATGATAATGCTCAATTCTACATTTTTTTGCTCACTAATGGTTTGATATTACATAGTTGCATGTTAGATTAAGGAGCATCTACTAATGCAATGACTCTTGAAATCATGAATCAGTTGGCATTGAAAATTTCTAAGCCTTACAGGAATGTGCAAGCTATGGATTCACGTGAAGTGCAAGTTTGCAGGGTTATCAAGAACCTTCAAGTTCGCTTGCAGGAATGGCATGACCAGATTTTGATCATGGGTGTGGTTGTGATTGATTGCCCTGTGAAATGGGGCATGCTCTTGTTGAGGAAATGGGCAGTCCATACAGGAGGTTGCATTCAAATGGATTGGTCGTACGCAGATATTCTTGTCACTCTTGGAAGATGGGTAAGACTGTTTCGGGAACAGAAGATGTTGCATCATATTGAAGATCTACAACAATTAGACAACAAGCCATTGTATCCCGAGGTCTCAGAACCGGATTTGGGGACATATATGGTCATGGATGACTGTGAAGAGTCGATCTTACCATTTGCAGCTCATAGTTTGACAAATGAATTATAGACTATGCATTTTGATGGTGCTTGATCTAGATCCGGAGCTAGAGAGGGGATTGTTCTCACTTCCCCCACAGGTATTATTTCTCCATTTTCTTTCGTCTACAGTTTGATTGCACTAACAATATTGTTGAATATGAGGCTTTGTTGTTGAGACTAAAGCAGACAAGGAAGATAGGGGTTAAGTTATTAAAAGTCAAAGGGGATTTCGAGCTTGTAGTAAACCAAGTAAGAAATCTATGTGAAGCAAAAAATCCTCGATTGAAAAGGTATAGTGACGCAGTATGGTACGAGATTGAGAGCTTTGATGCATTTGACATCATTATTGTTCCAAGAATGTTCAATAAGCTAGTGCATTCTACGGCATCATCAGCCGCAACTTTCCAGCCCTCTATGCCCATTCCTCACACACGGTATATGGTTGAGGTAATTTTTAGAACTTTGGTTCCTGATAATATTGGCTCTTGGCAAATTTTTGAGGATGAACGTCAAATTTTTGGTTTCCTTAACTGCACTAATGAGTTTTCTTGCCATGTAGTCAATGAAGTGCAGGAAGATGAGGATGTACACTTGGTGTGATTGACGACTAATCGCATTCCTAAAGGTTTAGTTCCATTGGAGATAAGATAAGATAATTTTATTAATGTCTGATTGATGACCACAAAAGTAAGTCAAAGCGACAGTTGAGTACAATGATGTCATTACAAAACAGGAGTACCAAAAGGTCTCCTATGAAAGGCAAGACGCAAAAAATAAAATAGAGTAAGGTAGAGTAGAGAGAGAGAGAGAGCCAAGCTGAGGCATCAACAACCCTCGACTCCAAGCCCAAAAACGCGCTTTGGGTGGAGAAGTATAGGAGGAGGAGATCCAAGAATAAGAAGAACCAAACATAATGAGGTAGGTCTATCATGGAATAAACTCATCTCTCCTAACATCCAAGGCCGAATGAAGAAAGCTCAGTATAGTATGATGTCCAGAGGGAGAACTGATGGGATATCTATATCATCCACTGCGTTGTTGTCTGGAGGAGGTAGTTCGTTGTTGCGACCTGGGGGATCTCACTTGTCTCCTAGGGAGGGATTTGATCTAGTGATGTTGCTAAAATCTCATGGGACGGGGAGAGGCCCCACAGGTTTGCACTTATTTAGAGTCCATAGCTATGTCAATATAGGTCTGTCTCTTAGTGCCCCTACCTGAGGGTAGCACTCTGAAGAAGGAAATGATTTGTTGTTGGGTAGAGTCTGATCTAGTAGGAGGCTGAAGAAAATGGACTCAGATCCTGAGGGTCTCCTACACGTATAAGGCCAAGCATCTCTGGTCGGAATTCTAAAGAAGCCAGTGAGGGTCTGAGCCCCCCTGAATAGGCAATGGAACCTTCCCCTAATATCGTAGTAGATGGGTCTGAGCTCCTCAATGTTGACCTCTTGTAGATGGCATAGCTAGCAGATCCTATATGATCAATCAATCTAGTGGTCAGTCTCTACTCGAAGTCTATGAGAACCCACTCTGAACTGGCCTAGGGGAATTCGAAAAACGTGCACCCAATGGCGGAGTGTATAATGTGGTCGAACAATGAGCCCGTCTCTAAGCTCCAAGAATTGCTCAGCATAGAAGGCCATTTTTGGGCATAACCCACCCTAAGGGTTAACCCAAGTGATATGGATAAGCTACATGTAAATGTCATCCCTAATGATCTTGTTCAACTCATGTCTGGTAGGTAAGAGGTGGTCAGGTGCATCCAAGGAATATTTGAATGGAGGGATAAGGTCCATCTGAACGCCCACGAACTCTAAAAGATTTGAAACCCCAATGAACCAACCTCGAGCCCAACTTAAAGAGATAGAGAGGGAAATGGTCTCTGAAGAGAAATAGGCCAAGTACGAGTATCGATCTCAACCCTTCACAAATTCAACGAAGCTCCGGATGCGATGTAGAAAAGAGACTAGTCTGAACATTGTCTCAAGTCAAAAGGGTCGAGCCCCAAACTCTACTAGGATGATGTGTTGAGGGACTGTCTGCTTGCATCTAATGATGCATCGAAGGAGAAGGGTCTAGACTCTCTCAGTTGAGACCCAATAAGACTCAAGTAAAAAGGGCACCCAAATCTCTGATCCACAGAGAATGGTGGATCAAATAAGGGAGTCCATGAGGGACATCTTGGATGAGATGTACTGAAAATGGTGTCTGAAGCACTGTCTCTCAAGAAGGGCTAAGGATCCGTAGCCCTTGTTGATTCGAGGCTAGAGAGTCGATCACAAACTAAAGTAGGGTCCTAAGAATTGAACCCCCAAGTATGTGTAGGTGTTGATGATCTCGATCTCCCCCTCTCTGTGGAAGAAATGAAGGTCCAAGGTCTTCTTCAAACCATTGAAGATCATAACCTTGGTTTTACCCAGGTTGATCGTCAATTGCCGAAGGTTGTAGAAGAGAGCTAAGGCATCCAATTGTCTTTGTAACCCCTCTGGAGATGATGTTAGGAGGACCACATCATCAGGAAAGAGCAGGATGGATATCAGAACCTGGCGGAGGAGGCACCCATTGTTGTCATGGATATGCTCGTGAAGAAAGGCCTCTAACTCATCAATGTAAATCCCAAACAAGGTGGGGGATAGGGGGCAATACTATTTAGCCCCAATGGTATTTCTGATGAAATCGAGCATCCCTTGAGCTATGCAAAGACAACCAAGGACCGACTCATATAGGCGCATGATGGCAGTTAGTAGGGTTTGGGAAATGCCAATGTCTATGAGCCTCTGGAACATGGCTTCTCTCGGGACAAAGTCTTCCGAAAATCTACAAAGCAACAGTGTACTTTCAAAGAACAATGTTGTGCCTCCTCAATGATGGCTCGAAGGGTAAATGTATGATCATTGGCCTGATGAGCTCCTTAGAGAGCTTCATATGGAAAATCAAGGCATAGAGCTTCAAGAACGTGTGGCCCACTATGATTGTCCTATAGTTGTTGGGATCTGAACTAGGGCCCGATTTGTGTATCAGATGAATAATGTGATGTGACCATGTCAATGGAAAACCTGTATAAATCACATGGTTGAAGAGATCAGCCAAATATGGAACTAGAGCACGAAGACCGTGCTTAAGGAACTCTACTTGGAAACCCTCTTCATCTACTGATTTGTTGTTTCTCATCACCAAAACAACCTCTCTGATGTCACTATCTGAGAATAAGAAGCATGAAGAAGGTGGAGAGGTAACTTGAATTTGGGGCTACCCAGGAATATCATAGAGAGTGGATATGTAAGAGAATAGGGATCCAGGGTTGAGGTTGGATGGGAGGGGAGAGTAGCGAGGGAGAATGGTGCGCCAAAAGTATTTGGGGGAGTGAGTAAGGGAAGTACACAAATCACGTCTCCTCTGAGAAACAAAGAGGCATTTCTTGTGATGGAGGAGACGACGATAGGAAGCTTTGAGGTTGGAGTAAGAGGGATGAACATGGGTGAATGCGTGTCAAGGTTGGCGGTGGAGAGCCTTGCATTCCTTGTCATACCATCAATTTATAGGGAAGCAGTTGTTTTTCGAGAGGTGGAAGTGAGTCGGGTGGAATGAGGGTAAGATTTGAGGGTTGTTTCCCAAATGATGGATGAGAGGCAAGTGTACTTCGTAGATGTAGAATCAAGTAAGGAGAATTGGGTCTCGGATAGGAGCATCTGGCGGAGGTGGGTAGAGAAGGTGTCTGAGTCCCCTTCATCGAATTGAAAGGTATTGCAGGTTGTGCCTTGGGAGTGGGGGAGGTGGTGTGTCGAGAGGGGGGATGTCATCCTGGAGAGAGAAGGAGAGAACAACATGGGCAGCTAAGGCGAGGGGAGTAACCGAGAAGGGGTGGATGAAGGGGAGTAGAGTCTAACTGGCCAGGACATAATCGACTACACTAGCACCTCCACTGTGAGGTCGACAAGTGAAAAAGTGAGACTCAGGAAAGCAGGGAAGGCCATTAATAATCAATAGCTCATGGGATTCACCAAGTTGCAATAGATGTCTGTGCCATAACCTGTAAGAGGCCTCGATGCATCATTTGATGTCCGTTGGAGTCCTACTGAATCTGGATCTGTCTCCTGTATGCAAAACACGTTCATTGAGCGATCATGGAGAGGGATTTGAAGAGCTCGAGTATGGGCATTGAAGTCACCCAGTAAGATAACATCCCCCATCATCGAGTATTGAATGATGCTAGTATACAAGTCCATATAAGGGTCCCCGTTTGAGTCACTGTGAATAGAAAACTGAGATTACATAGGGGGGAAGTAACAAACTGCCACATAGATGTCTATGGTGAGAAATCCACCGAGTCGAATCCACATGAACCTAGCAAAATCGTATGAAGCCACAACAGAAACCTTATCATGGAAGGAGTCCCTAATCAAGCAAGCAACTCCACCTAAACCTCTAACACCACCTGAAGATCTAGTCTCATGTCTGCAAGTCGAAAACCAATGATAACCTGCTATGTCGGGCAGTGGTCGAACAGGGCTTGCATGGGTCTCAATGATAAAGAGAATATTAGATGTACAAAGAGCATCGGATAGCATGCCCAGAGAAGACCAAAAAGATTTGTTTCCGCAACCTACTAAGATACTTGAGCCCTGTCACCTCCCCCAATGGAACCTTCATTTAGAGACCCTAGGCCGAGAATATCCCGAGGGAAGGGAATCTCGAACAATGGGCCTGAGGTTACGAATGACTACCCATTTCCCTTCCTTCTCTATTGTTGCAACCAATTCTTTGGAGTGTTTTAGTTCTGCAACTTGGGATCGGGTGAAATCTTCATCTAAGAATATCTTGTTGGGAAGGGAGAATAGCCTACGCTTGGCTCATAGCACCCGAAGCCAATCCCCAACTGACCTGAACTAAATGAATAGAGTGGAATTTGTTTCGAACCAAGCAATCTCAAGAGTAATATCCAAAAGATCAAGATTATCCCGGAGGAATATGGCAAGAGATTATTTGATAAATCTGACGCCTTTGTTGGAACTAACAAACCTTGTGCAGATGAACAAGTGGTGGAGGTGAACCTTGGTTCAGAAGAATCTCCTCGAATCATTAAAATCGATCGAGGTTGTACCCCACAAGAGAGAGAGAGGATTGAGATGTTGGTATGAGAATATAGAGACATGCTCACATGGTCTTCTGACGAGCTGAAGACTTATGATCCTAAAATCATTAGCCATTCAATACCATTAAGGGAAGCCACAAAACCATCCAAACAACGCCAATGCAACATGAACCCAAAGGTGGCCCCAATGATCCAGACAGAGATACAAAAGCTTTTGGAGGCTCAGATCATTACTCCTATCAAATAATCCAACTGGGTGGCGAATGTTGTCCCGATAAGAAAGAAGAATAGTGAGATTTGAATCTGTATTGATTTCCGCAATTTAAATCTTGCATCTTTAAAGGACAACTACCCAATGTTGATGTTTGTAGCATCAGACAAGTACTTCCGCACAGGTCTAACTGTCTAGACGTGTGGAAGTCATTCAAAGTCTTCAACCTTAGTAATTTACTTTAATTAAAGGAATTATTAAAGTAAAGTGCTTTTTATAATTAAAGTGAGTTTAATTTAATGAAATGTTAAGGTTATTAGCATTAGTGAATTAAATTAAATCTTAGTCATTGATCTCAAGTGAGTTGAGATCTAATCTCAATCGTTGATGACTTTGGAGATTAGGGTTATGTTTGATTCAATCATAACTCAAGATTATAATGTGTTTCCTCTTAAGAGGTCACAAGTTCAAATCCAGAGCGGGGTAGGGTATGTATACCTCTGTAGACTTTACCAGTCAAATCATTGGGCGAAGGGGGGTCCCTTGTCCCACAAACAAGGAGGTCTCATACACCAATTTGGTGTGACTTGTCCGTGACCTTAAAAATAGATTATTATTATTATTATTATAAAAGCAAGTCTAGGTGAAGGAGAAAGATACAAGAGAGCACATATGAGCAAAGGACTTTTGCTCATGTGCTTTTGTCATCCACTTGGAAGCAAAGGACTTTTGCTCAAGTGCTTGAGTCACGAAGGACTGTGATTCAAGAGGATCTCAGCAAAGGGGAAGAAGGACTTTCATCTAGAGATCAAGTCCAAAGGAGGAAAATGCAAGTAGTGCAGCAAGGAAAAGAAAACCCAGCAGCCAAAAATCAAAAGAAAGATTTTTGGGGAGCAGATTTAAGGTACCAGCGGGAGATCTAGCAGATCTGAGGTACCAACAAGTAGATCTAGCAAACGTGAGGTACCAACGAACAGATCTAGTGTAGATCTAAGGTGTCGACAGATAGATCTGGCAGATCTGAGGTACCAGTGGATAGATCTATAGCAGAGTTGAGGTACCAATGGATAGATCTAGTGCAGATATGAGGTATTAGCAGGAAAATGTAGCAAATTTGAGGTACCAACGGGCAAATTTAATAGATCTGAGGTACCATTAGACAGATCTAGTGCAGATTTGAGGCACCAGCAAACAAATCTAGCAAATCTGAGGTACCAGTGGATAGATCCAGTGTAGAATTGAGGTACTAGTGGACAGATCTAGTGCAGATTTGAGGTATCAGCATGCAAATCTAGCAGATTTGAGGTACCAATAGGCAGATTTCGCAAATCTGAGGACCAACAGGAAAATCTAGAGCAAATTTGAGTGTCCAGTAGGCAGATCGAGCAGAGGGTTTCTTCAAGGCCATAGTTGTCAAGTTTGTTGTAATTTGTATTTCTTCTCGGTGGGCCATTTTCCCAGTAAGGGAGCCCTTGTAAGCTTGGAGTGATTATTAATGAAAAGCTTATTTGAAGGGTTGATTTGAAGGCCTAGTTTGTTTTCCATGCTAGATGGATTTTCTGGATATAATCAGGTGCCAGTATCCAAGGAAGATAGGTATAAAATCGCATTCACCACCCTTTGGGGAAATTACACTTAAATATGCATTTATTTTCGCCTAATGAATGCTGGAGCCACTTTCCAACGAGCTATGGATTTTTCTTTTATTGATAATCTTTTCAAATTCATAGTTGTTTATCAAGATATTACAGTTTTTTCCAAGAATAGAAACAATCACATTACTCACTTACGGAAAAAAATTTACAGTTGCAGATCACTAGGCATATCTTTGAACCCCAAGAAATCCATCTTGGGAGTGTTTGAGGGAAATCTCTTGGGACACATTGTCAACAAATGTGTGTGAATTGATTCAACGAGAGTGAGCGGCATATAGGAGATTCCCCTTCCAAAAAATAAAAAAGCAATTCAATCCTTCTTCTACAGAATTAATTTTGTGAGGCGCTTCATTCTGACTTTGCCAAGATAGTGAGGCCCATTTCTGACATGCCGAAGAAGAGACATGATCTCAAATGGAGTGATGAGGCTAAGAGGCTAAGAGGGCTTTCATGAACATTGAACAAACCTTGTGTCAAGCTCCAGTTTTGACAAGCCTGGACTATGGTAAGGATTTCCAATTGTTTTCTTTTGCTTCTGACTTTACTATGGATGCAATGTTGTTGCAGAAAAAATGGTGAAGGGAAAGCACAGTCAATCGCATTTATGAGCAAAGCGTTCCAAGGTTCGAAACAGAAATACAAGTTGATGGAAAAGCAAGCTATGCACTAGTCAAAGCCTTGGGGCATTTTCAAGATTATTTCTAGAATGCCAAAGTGATGGCTTATGTTCCACACCCAATGGTTAAGGATATCTTGGTACAAAAGGAATGCAATGGAACTAGGGACAGCTGGATCACTAACATCCAAGAGTATAACATGGAGATCAAGCCCAGTAAGCTAACCAAAGGTCAAGGCTTGGCTATGATGATAGAAGGAAGCTACTTAGATACCATACGGGATTTACGGGTAGATGAGCAAGTTAACTTTTTATTTTCTTCATTAAGGTGTCATGAATGGTATTTTGATATCATTTTTTATTTGAAGAATTTATCATGTGCATCTGCCTGAAAAACGCGCAGAGGCAATCTCTACAGCTACGAGTTGTCAAGTATTGTTTTGTGGTTGCAGAAAAATGGTGAAGGGAAAGAATGGTCAATCGCATTTATGAGCAAAGCGTTCCAAGGTTCGGAACAAAAATATAAGTTGATGGAAAAGCAAGCTATGCACTAGTCAAAGCCTTGGGGCATTTTCAAGATTATTTCTAGAATGCCAAAGTGGTGGTTTATGTTCCACACCCAATGATTAAGGATATCTTGGTACAAAAGGAATGTAGTGGAACTAGGAGCAGATGGATCACTAAGATCCAAGAGTATGACATGGAGATCAAGCCCAGTAAGCTAACCATAGGTCAAGGCTTGGCTATGATGATAGCAGAAAGCTACTTAGATACCATACATGATTTACAGGTAGAAGAGCAGGTTAACTTTTTATTTTCTTCGTTAAGGTGTCATGAATGGTATTCTGATATCATTTTTTATTTGAAGAATTTATCGTGTCCATCTGTCTGAAAAACACGCAAAGGCAATCTCTACAACTATGGGCTATCAATTATTGCTTTGTGCAGGGAGGCTTGGGATGGAGGAATCCCGATGGCATCATTCTTCATTGTGTGGATTCGGATGAATCCAAAGACATTCTACATGATTTGCATGCAGGAGTGTGCAGTGGCCATTTTTCAGCTAGGACCACAGCACATAAGGTTATGCGAGTTGGGTGTTATTGGCCCACTCCATTTGCAGATGTGATGCCTTTGTGTGGTCATACAAGGCTTGTCAAAGGTTCGAGGGGAAGCAGAAGTTTCCTGCTTTACCACTTGATCTTGTTATAGTGCAAGCCCCCTTTCAACAGTGGGGGTTGAATTTTATTGGACGGTTTCCGCAAAATTCAAGCAATGGTTACAATTGGATTTTGGTTCCCAATGACTACTTTACCAGATAGGTGGAGGCAATTCTTTTGAAGACTTCATTCAATGCTAGCATCATCAGATTTTTGGAGGAGAATATCCCCATCAAATTTGGGGTCCCGAATAAGATTAGAACGTACAACATCAATGCTTTCAAATCCATCAAGTTGGTCTCTTTTTCTTCCCAATACAGTATCACGTTGGTCCATTCAGCCAACTACTATCCACAAGGGAATGGATTGGCGGAATCCAGTAACAAAAATCTCATCAGGATTATCAGAAATCAGTTGGCGACAACAAGCGAGCGTGGGACAGTTGCCTCAAGCATGGACTGTGCGTTGAACGAATTACAAAAAAGTGTGCCACTGGAAAGAGCCCATTTGAGTTGGTTTACGATTTAGATGTGGTTCTACCAATGAACTTGAGGCTACCAGAGTACAACTTATTGGGATAGTTCGCTACCAACCAAAAGGCCTTGCAGCATCACATTGATCAATTGGTACAGTTGAAGGACAATAGACAAGTGGCATATGCCCGTCTTTCAGAATATCAAGGACAAGTCAAAAGGGTGTTTGACCAAAAAGCGAAGGGAAAGTCGTTCCAGGTTGGAGATGTAGTTTTACTATACTTAGATTCCTTCATTCGGCCTCAGATGGTAGGAGAGATGGGTCTATGCCATGACAGACCTATCTCATTACTTTTGGTTCTTCTTGTTCTTGGATCTTCTCCACCTATACATCTCCACTTCAAAGAGGGGCTCTAGACTTGGGGTCAAGAGTTGTTCATGCCTCAGCTTAGATCTCACCCTTTACTCTACCCTTCTTTACTTTACTTTCTGCATTTTACCTTTTATAGGAGACCTTTTGGTACCCCTACTTTGTAAAGACATCATTGCACTTAGTAGTCCCCTTGATCTACTTTTGTGGTCATCAATCAAACATTATTATTATTATTATGGGACAAGAAGAATGAGAAACCAAGAGACCATGGCAAATTCAAGTCTCTGGTTGGGTCCATACTTCATTACCTTGGTGATCGTTAGCCTCATTGGCGGTCATCTCATATTTGACAAGGTTGATCACCATTGGACCTTGATTGAATAATCGTTGTCGGTGTCGATGAAAATTTATGAGGTATTAAAGGCTGCCCAACAGGTCTGTCATATGACCTCTTGTTGGTCTCTAAGTTCAAGGTTCCAAATTGTTCTTGCTGTTGTTTTAGGACAGTGAATAGTTCTGATTTTTTTCTCCCCCTCAAATATGCCTTTAACTTTGTGATTGCATGCTCTTTTAAGGGTGCTCTTGCAAGTGTTTTGGTGACCAAAGTTAGCACATGCATAAACCTTAAAACATACAATACCCTCTTAGATCTTTGACTACTTTACAATTGATAATAAGTAAGCACACATGACAAATGAACTCATGGGTTTTTGGTCAACATGACCCTGGATAAAACCCCCCTGGGGAAAACCAATTTGGAGTAGATGTATATATTGAGATTTCTAACAAATGCTACAACAAGAAACAAATACAAAGGAAACTATTACATAGGTAAGCTCCTCTCAAGCTAGACCAAGAAGTTCTTTGGGATTAGCACCCTCCTTGAAGAATGCGCCCCACTTGTTGTGCCTGCTAAGTGAAGAAGCCTTGCGCCCTATTTGAACAAGATGCCTGCTAGATGAGAACTTGCGCTCCTTTAGCCACAAAGGTGCACCCTCAACCCAAGAATCCTCCTCCTCAAGACTTGCACCCTTCAATCCACTTGCACCCTCTCTACTAATCCCCTGCTAGTATGTGCCTCTCCTCACAAGATGCACCCTCCAACTAGCCTCATGCACCTAGCCTCCATGACAGTTTCCTCAAGCTTGCTTGTGCTTCCTCAAACCCTTGCGCCCTCTTTCCTAAAGTGCACCTCTCTTCTCCTCCTCTCCAAAACCCATGAAGTGAAGAATGAATCTCATCCTTACCCTTTTACCTCCTTTAGCCTCTCTTTGTCCAAACCTAAAAGATCAATGGCCTAGATTAGATCTAGCCAAGTCTAATCAATGGGTGAGATCTCATCTCATAAATCTCACTTAGAAACTCACTTTGCTCAAGTTTCCATAGTTTGCTTTATGTCTAATAATTCACCCACTTTGTGAATTAATTGTCACTTTATCACTTAAGTGACAAATTTCACTTTATGACTTATGTGACTAAGTCAAAGTGAAATTAGATCATAAAGTAAAGGTATAAGGGTAATAGTCTCCCCCTATGTGTTAAGAGACTCACAAACACTAGGGGACCACTTTCCAGTGCCCAAATTGTTAAAATTAATGCAGCTGCAAGAGCCATTCTTCGGGAGGATGGCAAAGACCCTAGTTGAGATCTAGGGCCCCCAGTACACTCTTGGGGTTCTTGGTCTGGGATCAAGCAGTTAGAGCCATGGCAAAAGACCCTAGTGAGGGTCCCCAATGTATTTTTGGGGTTCTTGGTCAAGGACCAAGCAGTTTGATGATATAAGTCCCTAGATGTGTTATAGGGCCCTTGGATGTGTTCCAAGGAATCCTTGCTCGGTGCTTGGATTGATCCTTGGTTGTGTACCTTGGTGGATAAGTCCCTTAGATGTGTTCTAGGGCCCCTAGATGTGCTCCAAGGAATCCTTGCTCAGTGCTTGGATTGATCCTTGGTTGTGTACCTTAGTGGTTAAGACCCTAGTTGTGATCTAGAGCCCCCAGATGTGTTCTAGGGTATCCTGGTTTGGGACCAGGCAGTTTCTTGGTTAAGTACTAAGCTGAGATGATGTGTGATCTTCTTCTCTCTCGGGATGGTCCATGAAGACCTAGGATCAATTAAGAAGGACATGATCACATCATTGACCTTCCTCTTATGTTGGGATGATAAAAGCTAATAAGTTATCATGAGACTTATGTGGACATTTTTCCATTGAAGAACCCCCCTTTGACTTTGTCTTGTTATTGTTGCAACCCCCCTTGCTTGAGCCACGTCCTCCTTAATGTTATGTGGTTTGGTTATTTGCTAGCCGCCTTGACCTTGGTTCTCCCCTCTTTCACTTGTTGATTATTCTAATTAGTATTTTATGAATTAAAATAATAATTATTTAATTGTTTATTTTGTAAGGGTTTAATCTAACCCTAAAGTTATGGTTAATTTAGCTAACCCTAACCTACCTACCAAACTATAAAAGAGAGACCTCTCCCCTCACTTTCACACTCAATTTTTCTTCTTCCTCTCCTAGGATTCTTTCTCTTGTTGGTATAGGGTACAGGCCTCCTTGGATCAGTCTTCTTGTTGGGTATGGGGTACGACCCTCCTTGGATCAGTCTTGTCGGGTATAGTATACGACCCTCCTTGGATCAGTCTTCTTGTTGGGTATGGGGTACGGCCCTCCTTGGATCAGTCTTCTTGCCGGGTATGTCGTACGACCCTCCTTGGATCAATTTTCTTGCTGGTATGGGGTACGTCCCTCCTTGGATCAGTCTTCTTGCTCGGTGTGTGGTACGGCCCTCCTTGGATCAGTCTTCTTACTGGTATAGGGTACGAACCTCCTTGGGCCAATCTTCTTGTTGGGTATGTGGTACGGCCCTCCTTGGATCTTTTACTTGTTGGGTTTTTGGTGCAACCTCCTTAGATCTGATTTGTTTGCTGAGCTTGGGTGCGGCCCTCCTTGGATCTGATCCTCTTATTGAGTTTGTGGTACAGCTTCCTTAGATTTGATTTGTTTGTTGAGTTTGGGTGTGGCCCTCCTTGGATCTGATTTTCTACTGAGTTTGGGTTCAGCCCTCCTTGGATCAGTTCTCTTACTGGGTATTGTTTGCTGCCCCCCCTTTAGTACAGTCCATCTTCACCCCTATTGTTGTCGTTGTGTCATTTCTAGTGCTACTGGTGCCAACTGTATATAGTTGTTGTCTCACTCGTGTGACCTGTGTATGCTACCTAGCTTACATACCCTAATGAGGGTTTGATATGACAGTCCTAGAACTGTTTCTCTCCTTGTTGGAGCCTCTTGTATGTTGTCCCTGTTTTATTACTTGTGTATGCTACCTATCCTACAGCTGGTTGTATCCTAATCAGGGCTTGTTGGGGCAGCCCCAAAACTGCTACTTAATTTTGTCTATTACTAGCAGTACCATACTCTTGGACAGATTTTTTTAAGGCTGTTAGTGGCCTCTTTTTCAGTATCTAGATTGGACAGTGGTGTCCTTGCTTCAGCCTTGTACTTGATGATTGGTATGCTGGTTGGTTTTCTGATATTCTCCTAAAGTTCTTCTTGGCAAAATTGTTCACAAGATCATGATGAGATCTGCCCCTGAGGGTTTGATCCATGACCATCAAAGCTTTTTCTAACCATACAGAAAAGAGGATAGCAGCAAGCACCTCATGTAAATTTGTTCTTTGTTTTTGTTAAGGTAATGTTCAGATCCATTATATTATTTATGTTATTGGTTTTACATTAGAATTTGTAAATATATTGTTGATTCAAAACTACAGTAGTAAATAAAATTAAAATGGATTTTTGTTTCTAGTTTTCCCTTAAATTTCCAACCCAAATCTCAACACTCCCTCTTACCAAGGAAAGTGTCACTCACCCCTCCAATATTGTCCCTGCAGTGGACAGTGTTGTCTACTAGCAAATACTCGGTGAGTATGGTTGTACCCTGATCATCAAAAGTGGTCTCTGACTCTTATCTGCTCGACCTACATGATCTTTAGATGGAAGTCCATCTCCACCTATCCAAGATCTCCTTGAATCAAATTCCTTCTTGATCCAAGCCTTGATCTTGGCATCTCACCAAAGATCTTGATCTTGGCATTGTTATCCCCTAGTTTAGCGATAGCTAAGGAGATTATGTCTCGAGGCCCACAGGTCCTAGACATGGAGTACTGAGAGCCAAATCAACTTGAGCATGGCCCTGGATGGCCCATATTTTCTTTCTTCAGCACCTCCACTTTGTCAGCAGCAGCAGCATCCATCATCTCGGCATGTTCCTGTAGCAAAAATGGATCTTGCTCCATGAGGTAATGAGTCTGGGTATCATGGTATGTGTCACCCTGATCCTCAAAACCTTTGAATATGTGTATTTAATTCTTTTTGTTTCTAACGGGTGCTTGGATCTTATGCCTATCCACTTGACCATATCTGGGGGGAATGATAGGATGCCCTAGTAAGCTTTTGCCTATAGGTTTTGAGTTGCCACTGGGGGGATTCATGAAAGGCCATCGTCCGCTCCCACCATACTTACCACTTTCCATCTTTCTCCCGCTCATCCATCCCATTTCACTGGTCCGAGCATTTGGTTGGCCAGATATTTAAGGGTTGTACCTTACCTTGTGGGAAGAAGGGGCTAAAGGCCCAGAGGGTAAAAGTAGCTAGCAAAAGATAGAAGCCAAAGAATGAAACATTGAGATGCTTCGCCCAGGGATCCCCGAGAAAGCAATAAAAAGCTTCTCAGCAAGAAACAGAGGGACCCATAAAAAATGATAAAACAAGACCTAGTTAGAGGATAGGGGGTCTCATCACGAGCCAGGCTTCTCATTTCCGTGAAATTCTTGTGGGTAACATTGCCACCACTGGTCACCACGCAGGGGCAGTGTCCCTTAACTAGCTTCTTGAAGAAAAAGAAATAAAAATAAAGATAAAAGGCATGAATGGGCTTGGAAACATTTGCATCCATGACAGATGCAGCTCACCTTCTATAGAGGCACCAACAGGTAAGCCATACATTTCCCTGCTATCACTGCACCCCTTGCCCAAACATCCCTTATCCACTTCATCCACTCACATGGCTTGGATTTGATATCTCCCGAAAACACCCCACGTCCAATGAGCATTAGCCCAATAGGACATCCTAGTGTTTCCTCCAAACTTGGCTTGCAGGTTAGTATAATGTCTTTGAGCACTTGTCAAGGTAAGAGGGGTTTTATGCACATGTTTAATAAAATTGATGATTAGATGTGATTGACATTGCTATGATCCCTGTGACTTATGAGCCCATGGAGGGCATATCTGTTGATGTGCAAGGCCATACCTGATGGACAGGTACACATGGGGAGATGATTAGTTCGGACCTCCATGGGGCTGAAAGCCCACCAGATGGATGTTGAGACCCTAGCAAGGGGCAGAGACAGATCAGAGGGTTTGCATCGGAGAACAGGAGGACGTTCCACCAGAGGCAGCTTAGCAGACTTGTACCCAGGGGGGTTGTGCCCTTTCCACTAGGACGTTGGCCTTGAAAGGTCCATGACGTCACCCAAGACACCTATGATGTCATACAGTGCTTGTGGAGGTTTTGGGAGGCAGTTATGTGCCAAATGGCACGTGTGGTAGGCTCCGAAGGCCCAAGGAGGCCTAACGTTTTGCTCCAGGAGGCCAACGTTTCTCTAAAGGGACCTAATGTCGCCCTAAAAGGGCATGACATCACCTTTTATGCTTGATTAGGGTTTTAATTATGACAATTAATGTAAAACAATATTGTGATGTATTTTGGGGCATGTCGGCCTTTTGTGACCTAAAAAATAAAATTAAGGTCATTGTTATTGTATGAATAGAGAGCCAAAACTCTCTTTTTTTCATCATCTTTCACTCACCACTTGGTGAGATCTGCAATTTGCAACCCTCATTAGGGTTTTGGCTGAAATTGTGGCGCACTTGTTGAAGGAGGCCTATTTTGGTTATCTTTGGCATTTTTCTTGGTGGATGGTTTATAACTAGGGTTTGGCTTGATGAATACTTGGTGAATGTAAGTGAATTTTTGCAATCCTTCCCTTACTCGAATGGTTATAGTATTTTACTTGCATTTTGTTAATGAAATTTGTTGGAATAAACCCTAGGAAATAAGCACATGTTGGTGTCCTTGTTTTAATTGCCATTTACCTACTAGATTATGCCAAGGAGTCGTTTTATCTGTTGAAGACATTGCTAGGGCATTGCCATTGGAACACCCTACCATTTGTTCTTCATCCTAGCCGTTTTTACTTTGTTATTGAGCTAAAGAAGGAGGAAAACGTGCTAAGGCCTAGGGTTACCTACACCTTAGTAAGTCGTTTTCCCCTAGGGTTTGATGATTGAAGCCTTGGCTTACCAACACTTCATCCATCAAATTCCTCTAGTCTTTGGCCCTACTATTATAATATTGTTCCTTCAATTCTTGTCGCTACTTTTGACTCCATTTTCCCTATGAATGCAATGATCTAAGACTTCTTGCTTGAGTGCTTCAATCACAAACTTCAAACATCTAATATCTTTGAACAACTACTAACACACTCTAACCCTAGCTTAGATTGACGTGCTAACCCTATTGTTGCTATTATTCATTTGAGTTATAGTCATACCTTGCAGCAATTAATGTTTCTTCAAGCAATTGAAAGATTGGCTAATGCATAGTAGTCCTTGCTTCTAATGAATGTTGGTATTGTGACATTGATAATAAATCATTCTTATTCATTTTGAAGCTTCTTTAAAGCATTTATTGTGAAGTAACGCATTGTGATTATTGCTACTATACATCTTTGATTGCTTCATCAATATATTAGTCAATTGCTTTATTTGAGAAAGTCTCCAGTTATATGAAGTCCTAACCAGCAAGTGACCTTGCAAATATAGTTTCATGTTGCTTTGTTCCGGGCAAGTACATTTCTGGTTGTTATTACCTTTATTGGTTGTTTAGCCAGACTTTTTGATCGGTGGTGACTTGTGAGAGGGAAACTTTTACTTGGCCTTAAACCTTTGCCTTCTCAAAACCCCAAGTCATCGGGGACATCTCCCCTGGGCCTACCACCCAAAATAGAAAGAGACATCCTGTTGGAGTGGCAGTGATAGGATAGTCTCTTGTTTCGCCAATTTGCTCTTCTTTAACATTTCCTACTATCAAAGTACAAATTGCGCGATAACAAGCATCTCACCAAAGATCTTGATCTTGGCATCTCACCAAAGATCTCTACCTTGGCATCTCACCAAGAGTCTCTAGCTCTTGGCATCTCACCAAGAGTCACGATATTGGCATCCCACCAAAGATCTTGATCCTGGCGTCTCACCAAAGATCTCTACCTTTGCATCTCACCAAAAGGATCTCTACCTCTTGGCATCTCACCAAGAGTCTCTAACTCCTGGTATCTCACCAAGAATCTCACGATCTTGGCATCTCACCAAAGCTCCTCACCTTGGTCTCTCACCAAGGGTCTTCCTCCTGAAGAGGAATCTGAAATTAATATGCTCGTCTCCATAGCCAAGTGTGACCCAAACCTCTCTWGTGCCCTGCTCTCTCTAACCAACCTCTGGGGCTCTCCAACAGATCTCTGCAAAGCAATCTATGGCCCTGAAGCATCCGCACCAACTGTTTGTATACTCGGCAACTCTGAAACTGAAGTTGTCYCGGGTGGACCAGTCACCCCTAAATATGGTGTACTCGATAACTGAGTCTACGTCCGATGAGAATATCCTGTTGGAGAGCATCCTTTGTAACGTATCTCTAACCCTTCTCCTTTGATTCTTTCGGTTTTGTCATTATTTCATTTATGTATATAATTCATTGTATAGTCATTTCATTTATTGATTATTGTTTATTCTTTTTACATGTACTTATGTTGGTTATTGGTGTGAACTTTGTTTTGCAGATTCTAAGGTTCTCGCATGCTCTCCTTCCCAAAGATCGAACACACATCCCCATGTGGAGATAGATTTTGACCACCTATTTCAACTAGGTGTCAATGTCATGTACCATGAAGATATGTACCTTGTGGTGCAAAAAGTTTGAAGACCTATGGCTCGGGAGGGCAATTCTGACCCCAGAACTTCTTTCTCAACTAAATGTTCGCTTCCCTGCAATGAAAAATTTTGTAATGTACCATGTTAGCATGGGTCAAGTTGTAATGATTTAGTGGCCTAGGACTTTATCATTAGGGAAGTCCTTTCATCAAGTGTTTTTTTTCCTCAGGTAATTAATTTTTTTTTTCAGAGATTTTAATTACTTGAGTTTTTCACTCAAATTTCCTCCAAAGTGGTGAAAGGCATTCTAATGATCGATCCCAGTAGGTAACTAAGGGTTGAAGGTGTTGTATATGATCATGCTAGACATCTCCTAGAGTCTTGTGGAATTCTATTCAATTTGGTTAGGATTTTTTCAATAATTAAAATTTTCGTAAATTGGGAAATTTTTAATTATCTTTTATATAAAATGTAAAAATTTGGTCCTTGGGGATTTTGTATAGGGGTATGAGTGTTCAAATCAAATGGCTTATGACCCCCTACACCCTTGGACCAAGTTTCCTCTCAATTGGACAAATTTTGCTAGGTCAATGTCCATGAGGAATCTAAGTCAGTCAAAAATCAGCAAATAATTGGCTAAATTAAAATTGTCGAATTTTGTAAGTGAGTCTAAAGTTATGAGAAAAGGGGGAAAATTTGTTTCCTAAGTCATTTCAATGTAGTAAGGGGTCAAATAAATCAAATCCCCCATTTCCTACCACTTATACAACTTAACTTTAGAGAGGGGGGCGAATTTGTCTCTTGTGGGGCTCACCATCTCCATTGGATTGGCTATTTGGTGATGGGGACCACATGGAGGACCCATTCCAGACCTTGGGTGACCCCTTGAGACTTTAGAGAGAGGTTTAAACTTAGGAGAGGGGCTTTCTTCCCCCATTTTTTAGTTTCCTCTCCTAATGAGAGTTCCCCTCTCTCATGGTGCCCCCCCTTGAGTGAGTTTCCCTCTTTTGGGAATGACACTTGGAGAGCATGCAAGGGGGTCTCTCTTCCTTCTCTCCCTTAAAAGAAGGCCTCCTCTCCTCATTTTGAGATCTTTTCTCATACCAACTCCATGCTGCCCAATTTTCTCCTCACTCTCTCTTGCTCTCCCACCATTTCTCTCTTGTAATATTGATGCCATATTGCAACCATTCTTTTCAATAATAGAAGTTAAGCTTTGGAGGAACTCTTGGTGTCCCTGTGGTGTTCTATAGGTGTTCTATTGGAGTACTCTTGGTATTCTTGTGTGGAGTTCTTGTGAGGTGATATTTCTGCAGTTTGTAGTTATTTTGCACACATTGTTTTACTTGAAAAACCCCAAGCAAAGTATTTTGTTGGGGATAGATCTATAGTAATATAGTTGTAGATCTATGTGAGTTGTTTTTCTTTGAGTTTGCAAAGTAGTTTGTAGACCACTTTAAATGACTCATTTTCTTGCCTCATTGTGTAGCAAGTATTTACAACTTTGCAGGTTACGAAAGCTTGGAAAGGAGGACCCCAATAGCTTCATTTCTCTTCACTAATATTTCTGATATTATTTCAGAATTTTTTTACATAATTTCTGCACTTATTTCTACTCTACATATTGCAATATAATCAAGTTTAACGTTCAAATTTTTAGTATAAATTTTTTGTTTTAGATACTAACAACTACTAACACATTTGAAATGATTTTTGGCAATTTCCAGCACACTATACTTGTTGTTTTTTGCAGGTTTTCGCCAATCCAAGGGGAGGTGAAAAACCTTCTCCCTCTCCCTCTTCTTGCTTTCCCAATCATTATAAGCAGCCCAAGAGAGTCTCTTGGGCTTGCATTTTTTCATCATTTTCATAAGTTGTAAATTGTAAATTATTTGCAAGTTTTGTTTATGCCCACACCTTGCATGTGAGTGGCTTTGCCACCCTTGAAAAATCGTGTTGGCTAGTTAATAATTTAATTTTCTGTTTTGCTCAATTTGTTTGCCCCACTTCTCCCACAAAAAGAAAGTTAAGTGGCTAGTGTTAGTTTGCTCTATTTTACTTCCAAATTATTTACCCACCTTGGCACAAAATCGGTAGGCTTACCCTCCACATTGTGCCATAGTTGTGAGGTTCGCAAATTCTTTCTATTTTGCCCACCTTTGTCCTGAAGGCAAAGTTATTTCATTTAATTTATATCAAGTTATTTCAGTTATTCATTTGTTCCCACACCTTGCATGTGAGTGGCTTAGCCACCCCTGCAATATCGTGACGGCTAGTTAGAATTTATTTTCTTTGTAAAGTAATCAAACTCATGCCCCGCCTTTTTCCCCGTATTCCATCCCCTTGCCACTTTGTGGATCTGGGGTAACAAGAAAGGGCGAAGGACTGTTTGGCTAGCTTAATTAGGCACCTAATTCTATTATTCTTAAAACCATTAAAAAGGGGTGACTTGGGAGGCTAGAAGGGGTTGACTTCGAGGACGATTTCACGGCAATACGTGTCCTTCTTGTTGAGTGCCCAAGCATCTTGGATTTGACCTTCGAAGCTAGAGGGGAACCTTGTTGAGCACCCAACACTTCCTCTTGGTTGAAGGGATGAGGATTTGGGGTAATAACATAGCTTAGGCTTGCAACTTTCACATCTAATTGCCCCTAATTCAAAGAGAGACCTAAAAATCTATTAAAAGTAACCTACACACATTGCAGCACTTTCAACTCACATTTTCTACATTTCAAGTTTTGCTATTCATTCACTTTTCAAGCAATTTCACTTTCAAGTAATTTCATTTCATGTGAAAGCCTATTTTCAAAGTATCTTCCATTTCATGTACTCTTTATTCATTTGAACATAATTATTTAAAGTATAAAGTTATCTTTCAATTCATTGCATAAATATCTCATAGATTTGTTTCATTTTTGTAGAAGTATCTTGATTTGTATATATATATATATATATATATATATTTCTTTTGAGTATATTGGAATAATTGGGATTGGATAATCTTTGGGCACTGGTCTAATTCTTGTTTTGTTAAGTAAAAGGTTTGTTTGTCATTGAAATATTGCATCTGCACGATTGTTTGTCAATGAAATACTGCATCTGCATGATTGTTTGTTATTGGGTTGGGTCTCCCTAATCAACAAATCAATTAACTCCTAGAACTTTAATAAAAACTTCAGATAGTTTAATAGGGCCAACCCCCCTTGGCTTCCCTAGGAGTGCGCCTAGACGGAAGGAGTCTAGATCGAGGTGTCGGTGGGTCTAGACTTAGGTTTGTGCCTCCAAGGACACACCAAGTGGGTTGGACACTTCTCCACGATTGTAGGTGTGTATTAGGACGGCAACAATCCCAACAAAAGCTAAGATGTTCATGTGGCTCCTTCTCACAAACAGAGCCCCGACCTGGGAAAATCTGTAAAAACGGAGTTTTGTTGGCCCTAGCCGATGTGCCCTTTGTAAACAAGACAATGAAACAATTTATCACCTTTTTCTAGCAATGCCCCTTCACACAAGGGGTCTGGCTTATATGACAACATCTCTCGAGTCCACTACTTGTTAGGGGGAGTTTCGGTGCAGCAGGCCCTTCAATCTTGGCTCTCCTCACCTGACTCCTCTCCAATCAAAGCCCTTGCTCTTATCTTGGCATGGGGCATCTGGCTTGACAAGAACCATGCCATTTTCAAGGATCTAGAGCTCTCCTCCTCTCGATGCGCCATCTCATCCCGGACCATCCTCCAATCCTTTCCCCAGATCTGCCCCCCCCCCCCAACTAAAAATACCCCACTCTACTCCCACTATAGATCCTTCTCTCTGTTAGAAAGTAATAGATGTGCTCGTTTAACCATAGACAATATAACAATATTGTCACCCAACCATAGGCCGAAGCCACCCCCGAGCAACTTAACCTTGACAAAGAATGATTCCGGAAGCAAACAAATAGCCAACCAAGGCTAATGCATCAAGCAAACATAACCAAGACTAATCAGAAAGTCCAACCATAACCAATAGAAAGTCCGAGCCTAAACCAAGAATACAGATTGCGGCAGTTGTCGGTTGTAGTTGCTCCCCAAACTTGCGCACTTGCCCAGTTTTTGCAGTGCGCACTTCTTCCCAGCTGAAATTCTGAGCTGTGTGCTACAAAATGAGGTCTGGCTACTTGTATTTATACTTTTTTCCTGAGCTGTCTGGGTTGACTTCTCATTTTGGATGCTAAATACTTAATATTAATTATTTCCTTGAGTCAACTTGTCTTCTAGGGTTAGGTTTAATGATTTAGGGTTTCTTCTTGTTTCCCGAAATATTTTATTCTTGTCAGGGTTACACGTAGAGGTAAATACCTCCCGCAACTACCATAATATCAACACTCGCTCCTAGCTAGGGAGGTATTGAAGGCAATGGTCTTGAGCACAAACATACCATTCAACCGGTAGCATCATCATAGCCATACAGGCTATCTCATGATTAGATCACGAGCACCATCATCACTATCAGTGTCATCTGACAGCATCAACTACATCATCTCTCAAAACCATACTCCATCTAAGTAATCAGGCATCATGCTGAAAAGGTCACTCACTCTAAAAAGTGATATAAGAACCATTCTTCTAATCCGGGCATATGTCCTAGAGGAAAAATTATTCTAACAGATGTTGGAAGCCACGCCATGGGCTACAAGGACTATTCTTCTAATCCAGACATACGTCCTAGAAGAATAAATGTCCTGAACCATTTTTTGTCTGGAGAATGTCTGTCCATCAATACACTGACCATTTATCTAGTTGATAATCATTTTCAACACTACTGATAGTCTTCATGGCAATCAGAACAATGTCATTCAATAGAACACAACTGTGTCTATCCATAGTAGTACCCAACGACAATCCAGTGGTACACTACCACACCGAGTAGCACACAGCTACTTAATCAGTGACACATAGTCACAACCAATGGAACACATCCACCACAATAGCATACATCTATTGTCTAGAGACATGCACTCTCCATAGCAATCATATCATCTGATATCAACCTGCATAGAAAAACAATATCATGATATAAACTAAGTCATCTGGGCCATTCTTCCACTCACATCTGTGAGATCTGGAAGAGCATCTGCCCTCAGAAAGTAAAACATTAGCCATGAGCTATCTGGACTATTCTTCTCAAGCATAGAAGAATAATTGTCTTGATTCCTGAGCCTGGACCATTCACCTATCTCGGCCATTCCTCCGGCACTAAACAAAGTGCAACCTGGAGAGAATGAGTCTACCCTAGGGAATGCATGTCCCTGATTGTTAAACCTGGACCATTCACCTAACTGGGCCATTCCTCCAGCACTAAACAAAGTGCAACCTGGAGAGAATGAGTCTACCCTAGGGAATGACTGTCCTGCACCAACCTCCAAAACGGACCATTCTTCGAAACTACTCACAACTGTGAACTTCGAAAGAATGACTGCCCGACAAAGCGGACCATTCTACTTGACCACTACTGAGAGTGATTGTCAAGAAGAAAGATTGTCTCAGACCATTCCCCCACACTGGCCACAAGGGGAATCGTTGTCTATGGTACATCAGCAATATATCGAACCATTTTCATTACGAAAATGACCGTCCGATCTGTACCATTTTCCGAACTGAAAAATGCATGTCCGTCAAAAATCTCAAATTGCTTTTTGAACTGGAAAGGAACTGCTCATCCTGGACCATTTTTCAAACTGAAAAATGACTGTCCATAAATCAATAACATATCAATGCTCCCTCCCAACCTGGGAGTCATCTCTTCTCTTTTCAATAAGGAAGTCGTCTCCACAAGCTCCAGCTTGTTTCTTGAGTACACAAACTTTTTCCATCTTGGAGAGAGGCTTTACCAAAATATTTGTTATCTGCTCATCTGTGGAGATATATTGGAGAATGCAATGCTTGATCACGGAGAATGTAATGCTTGATCTCAATGTACTTCAGTCTTTCTGGAACACTGGTTTTCTCTGAAGGCTTCATATAGCTCTGATCATTACAGTATATCATGGTTGGATTCAGCTCTTTTGTTTCCTGCTAGCTCATGACATCGTGGCAAGACTCAAACTAGAACATATCTCAGTTGCACTTCTTATGTTGTCATGAGAGTTTGTCATGGATTAACAATCCATCATCCTGAACATCTGAGTAACCATTCTGATACAATATCTTTGTTATAGAAAGTTTTCACCACGCTTCTGTTGTGCATGACAGGCTTTGCACCAAGTTGTTTGAATCCATACAAGATCTTTTTCCATCTGCATACAAGGGTCTCTTTTTGGTATACCTCAAAACCTTGAGGTTGCTCTTCATACGCTTCTTTGTTCAATTACTTTGTTGAGGAGAACAGTCCTTACATTCGTCTGATGTAACTCCAAACCATGGATAATGCAGGAGATATAATGGCTCAGGTAGAGGTATGTCTAGTTACTGGAACAAGCTATCATCATAGTCTTCTCCCTCCATCTAGGAGAACCTTTAGTTCTGGATCTCACAATGCTTCCATTCATAAGTCTTTTGTACACGGTTCTTCATCACAACTTCCATTTCTTCTGCTTGATTGTTTCTAGTGAGTTCAAACCAAGCTGGTAGTCTTGTGATTCTCAATATAATGACTGATTGTTCTGGCATTTCTTTCTCTCTTGGAATCTTCATGTTCTTCCTCATGTTTCTCTTTAGCTCTTGGGTCCATGGAGTTTTATATAGATTCCATGCCCTGTAGATTCCAACTTCTTTCTTTCATCATAGGATCATGGATGTGGATGGACAACCAGGGATACGTTAAGGCTTCTTTTCGAAGAAGACTTCTTCTAAAGTCAAGCTGAACACGTGCTTCTTTTCATGGTTGCTACCATTGATGGGAACATGGATAGATACTACATAATCCTCAATGGATCATATTGTTTAGGATTAGCTCCCTCCTAATCCTTGCTTCATGAATGTGTGCTCTTCTTTTGGAATTATATAATCGGCTCCCTCCATCTGAGAGAGTCCACGCTTCCTTCTGCAAAGTGTCACAAGTCTTTTTCTAATTTCCTCTTGAATGCTGACCTCTTTTTGTTTTTACTTCTTTCAGGTTTCTTCAAGTTTGATTCTGATTTTCAGATTATCTTGCAGTTGTTACTTATGTAAATAGCTTCCACATGAATTGTTACCAAGGGTTGTCGATGTACTTCATCTTTTCATATGTATTGCTTGACTTGTAGTCATCATGATAGCAATCCCTATCTTGTTATTCTTCCATAGGTATTGTTTCTCTTTGAACATCATATCTTCTAAGAAATAGATATGCAAGATATGTACAAAGACTATGTAAACATGTTATGTACAAGAATTATGAAGAATATTGTTACCTTGTCTTAGAAGAAGAAGTTTGGTTTGTCCTGCTTGGCCTTCTTTGAGGGTTCCCTTTCTTCGGCAACTGATGCATCATGTGTTTCCTTTCTTTTCTTTAACTCGAGACAATGATTCTTGTAGTGACCATATTTTCGACAATTGAAGCATTGTATTTTTGACATATCTTTCTCTTGATTTGGTTTCTTCCTGGAAACTAACTTCTTTTTATTCCTGAAATTCTTGAACCTTGTTGTGAAGGCTTGATCATCGTATTTCTTTTGGGGTTTCTCTTTTGCACTAATCCTTGATTCTTCTTGTGCACAGCAAGTCCAAAGTTCTTCAAATGTAGGATACTCCTTCCTTGTGTTCATGCTTGCRGCAAATGCATCCCATGTCTTGGGAAGACCATTGAGTACTATATTTACCGGTTCCTTCTATGAAATGATCTCTTCAATATCTTGTAGTTGATCTCTTAACTGAGAGATTCTCACAAAGTATGATGGTATGTTGTCATCATCATTCATTTGCATGTCACAGAGCTCATTATTCAGACTCATTACCTGTCCAATGTTTCTGACTGAGAAGAGGTTTGTTAGGGCATCATACATCTTCTTAGATGAGTCAAGATGGGAGATGTAGGGTATCAAGTGGTCTTTTATAGAGTCCACTATGATACTCATGGCATTAATGCCATTGTCTTTGAACTTCTCCATAACTGCAACGTTCTGAGGTTCCTTCTCTTTTCCTTCTTCGAACTGTGGTTCCATGATCTTTCCTTTCACGATGTCCAACACTTTATTCTTGGCAAGGATGAGGTCAACCCTTGTCTTCCACGCTCTGAAGTTACAAGCCCCTTCTAACTTGTTTTCTAACTTCATAGAGTAAGTCATAATTGCTTTGACTTGGTCAACCTTTGACTTTGACCAAAAACTCAAACTTGGTGTCTTGGCTTGTTGAGAATACCAGGAGGTGTGCTAAGCTAGGGCACACTAGGCTATCCAGAAATTAGGTCAATCTCTTTACTTAAGGTGCCTCAACAAGAGGGTTAGGGTTTCGTTGTTGCAGCAAAAACTAGCTGCAACTGCAACTACAACAGAGCAAATCCTCCCAATCTATCTTCCAGCGGTTAGACTGTCCGAAGATAGTGTGGGCCCATAACCTGTTAGAAAGTAATAGATGTGTTCATTTAACCATAGACAATATAACAATATTGCCACCCAACCATAGGTCGAAGCCACCCCCGAGCACCTTAACCTTGACAGAGAATGATTCCGAAAGCAAACCAATAGCGAACCAAGGTTAATGCATCAAGCAAAGATAACCAAGACTGATCAGAAAGTCCAACCATAACCAATAGAAAGTCCGAGCCTAAACCAGGAATACAGATTGCAGCAGCTGTCGGCTGCAGCTGCTCCCCTGACTTGCGCACTTGCTCAATTTCTGCAGTGCGCACTTCTTCCCAGCTGAAATTCTGAGTTGTGTGGTATAAAATGAGGTCTGGCTACATGTATTTATACTGTTTTCCTGAGCTGTCTGGGCCGACTTCTCATTCTGGATGCTAAATACTTAATATTAATTATTTCCTTGAGCCAACTTGTCTTCTAGGGTTAGGTTTAATGCTTTAGGGTTTCTTCTTGCTTCCCGGAATATCCTATTCTCGTCAGGGTTACCCGTGGAGGTAAATACCTCCCGCAGCTACCATAATATCAACACTCTCCCCTAGGTTTTCTTTGTTGGAGCTGCTCGAGGCTCCCCCACTTCTGGAGCAACAAGGGGTATAGCTCATTTGGATGACTCTACCTCCATATCCTTTGCAGCAAGTCTGGGAGAAGCAACAAACAACTTCAACGAGTTTATGGGGACTCAATGCTTGAAAAAGGAATTACTCACTTAAACATTTTTTGGGGACTCGATGCTTGAATGGAAGACAATCATTGCACACATGCACATTGCAGCCACTAATGGACGACATCAGGAGTCTTCTGACTTCCTTCTCACATTTCTCCTTTTCACATGTCCATAAGATCTGGAATAAAGAAGCGGATAGGCTTTTTCAAAAACTAGATTGGCACTGGACCAAGGAAGCTGGAAAATCTGGGAAAAGAACCCACTTGGCTCCTCAAAATTTGTTCACAACCCTTGGTCCCCTTTCTGAATAACAAATATTTCGACCACTGGACACTAAAGCTTCTTGGAAAAAAGCACAGAAAATTTTGTTTGCAAGCTACTGCAACTTGGTTGCCTTTCTGTTTTTTATTAAAAAAAGGACTGATGTAAAGCAGTTTTTATAAGTTGGATGTAAAATTATGATCTGAAGATAGACCTTAAAGGACTTAGGGGCTTCTATAAGAATAATCTTTTTTCTGGGCCAATGGCCATCTGTCCTATTTTGGTGGGGTGGACAACTCCTGATTACTAAACAGGGGAAACAAGCCAACGAATGCTACGGCATCTATTGATGTAATTTTGTCAAATATGAATAAAATTACATGCTTTTTTTTCATGGGAAAAAAAATATATATAGCCCATAATCGAGAAATGCGTCGCTTTTAAATTCCTAGATGGTATTCATGGCAAAGCATACAAGCTAGGCATGGAAGCATTATTGATTATAATCATGGATTGTAGAGTTAAGCTCCATGGCGAAATGGTAAAATTCCAAAATCGGTTAAAAAATGCCCAATTTTTATGATGACATAAGATTCAAATGGTTAGCAATGGAGTGGAATTTCAATTGGAGAAGAAATTGACAAGCGATCAATGTTGGGAAGCCAAACCTACAAGTTATTGCCATTGAATTGTTATTGACGCAGTCGAAGGCCAAGTGCCAAATCTGGATAATTTGAGGGCTTAATTTCCCAAGGAAACGTTGATAAGAATTGGTCACATGGTGACAAAAGCTGCAAAGTGACCATGGGGTTATTAAGCGGACTCCATATGTCAACGTGGCATAAACCATGACAAGTCAGACCAAGTGAATAGGTGGAAGCCACGTGGCAACAATGAAATCCACAAGGCAGGGTCAAAAACTATGGTATATGTAGAGTGGTATTGGAAGGTGATAAGTGGTATTATGGAGCCTCAACGTTGTTCAAAAACCGACATTGAGTTCCACAATGATGGGAGTGGTATTGAAAAGCGGTAAGTGATATTGTGGAACATCAAAGCACGATTTTGGAAATCGACATTCAAGCTCTGCAATGGAAGAATGAGCACCACATGTATGGGTGGTATACCATTGCAAAGGGCATGAGGAATGTTTAAGACCTACAACTTTGACCTCCTTAATTGTTGAATGATTGCCACACTTCTAGGTGGGTCACCACAACAAAAAACATGGGGACCAAAAGATAAGAGGGACCACAATCCCATCAATATCAGGATGTGAGCCACATGGATAAATCTGAGGGCACAATAAGGCATAAGGACCCCATGAATTAAATAACAATAAATATAATATATATACAAGTTACATATATATGTATGTATGTGTGGACCTAATGGTTAAGAATATGTGTTTCCTCCTAAGAGGTCACAGGTTCAAATCTAGAGGGGGGTAGGGTATGTACACCTCCATAGACTTTAACAGTCAAATCGTTGCGCGGAGGAGGTCCCTTGTCCCACAAACAAGGGGGTCTCCTACACCAATTTGGTGTCTAGCTTGGCCATGACCTTAAAATTAGATTATTATTATTATTATTGTGTGTGTGTACAGAAAAAAAAATCCAAGGGCCATGGGGACATGAAAAGCAATGTGTCAGGTAAGGTTAAGGTGACATGGCAGTGTCAAGAGGATGAAACATAGGCACTAGGTGGACACCACTACCACATAAGCATATGACTGTCAATTTGTTGAAACCTAGCAATCAGTAATTTTATGCCAACAATTTAACAACTCAAAATTTAACCTATTGTTGATATAAATTTTGTAAACTATGCAGAAAATTTACAGATGAGTTTTAACCAAAAATTTCACAACAGAATCGTAAACAACACACACATTTGAACACGGATATTTTTAAGCAATGTTCCTGGAAAAAACCTCGAAGGAAAACCCAATGAATGAGAGTATTTTATTGGCTTCAAAGGAAGAAAATAATTATAGCAGCTAATTCAGAATTTTCTTACAACCCAACAAACTCAGCCTGTACGACCCTACTTTTTTGGCCCTGCTTTTTCCGGCACTGCTTTTTTCGCACAACTTTTTTGGCCCATCTTTTTATAGCCCTGCAAAATTTCCTTTCCTCCAGCTACAAATTCGCCCTCTTGCTAAACCAAATCGCCCTCTTCAACTCTCAGCTCAATGTGTGCCTCTCACTCTCCTTAGATCTGCTTTTATAATCTCTTAATGACCAAATCCCTAACCCTAAGATCTCAATGATCAAGATTAGATCTTTCCTTCTCAAGATCAACGGTTGTGACTTAATCTCTCGTTGAGATGACTTAAATCACTTAAGTCACTCAACTTTATAAAAAAGTCACTTTAGTGATTAAATAAAGTCACATTAAATTTATAAACGCAATTATAAAGTTAAATATCTAGAGAGCATTGCTCAAACACCTCTGCATGCTAGGCACTACCAATGCGGAAGTACCTGTCCGAGCTACCCCAAAAACTAACACTCCCTCTCAATGAGGAGGGTACTTCTGGAACCTCCACCTGGATCTGTCTCCAACCCCATCACTCCATCTATTGTTGTAGTTGCTCCCTCTAAACCAGAAAGCTTCCCTGCCACTTGCACTGGATCATGTGCTGAAGACATGTTCCTCCTCACCATGCCCTTAGGAGTCTCCTCACACTCCTGAGCATCCAACAGTGTCATCTCATACTAGCTGAAACACCTAACAATACTAGAAGTAGCCTCACAACCACCTGTCACTGACATTGATCCTAAATCCAAGATCCTCTTGGACTTACACACAAGTTGTCCCAACAACCTGTATAACATCCCTTGTCTAACATCAAGCATTGTTGTTGTGTCTAGGGTAGCTCGCTCTGGATACATGAACACATGTCCATGCTCGAACACAACTCCATATCCCTCATCCTCCAAAGTTGATACGAAGACCAATCTTACCTTCAACTCCGGAACAAACAACTTTGCCACCTCCAGAGATCCTCCTGACTCTAGTTGGAATCTCACACATCCAACCCCCCTCACTGCATGCATGGTACTAGCCCCACAATCCCCATAACAATCTGAATCTGTCTCTGAAACACTAAGGGACATCAACATCATTCTGGCATATGGCGAGATGAGCCACTGTCGACAATCCATGCTCCAATGTCCCCAAACTTTGCACTACCACTGCCTAAAAGACAAGACACAAGAAAATTCCTTCTCGAACTTCTCAACAAAATCATCAATCTCAATTAATGTTGATGTCGCTACCTGTGTCTCCTTCTTGCTCTTCTTCTTGTTTGGACACTGGCTTGCATATTGGCCAGTCTTATGACATGCAAAGCATTTCACTTTGCCCATGTCCTTTCCATCTCCCCTACACTTCTTCACATGAAGAGCAGCATTCTCCTCATCTTCATCACCCTTAGCCTAACTACCTTGAAGAGCCTCCTCTCGAGTCTCCTCCTGAGAGAAGTCATTCCACAACCTCTACCAGCCAAGGAGATGTTCTCGTGCCACAACTCCCTTCACGAATGAAGCCCACTTCTTTGAGAACACATTCAAAGTTGTCCTCACAAGTTCATCATCTTTGACTACCTCTCCAACAGTCATTAACTAATCACGAACCTGTAATATCCTGGTGAGATACGATGCCACCGTGTCAATATTAGACATATTGGTTCTCCTGAGTTTGTCCCTCAGCACCATCTTCCTATTTTGGTTTCCACTCTGAAAAATCTTTGTCAGAGCCTCCCACATCTCATAGGCATTTTTATTTCCGGACACATGAGGTATGATATGGTCCTTCACGGCATCCAAGAGAATCATTTTGGTTTTCACATTTTTCTTATTGAAGGCCGCCAAAAGTGTTGTATCTGTGGAAACAACCTGGGTTTTCTCCACAATGTCCCAGATTTTGTTTTCCTCCAACAACAACGCAATCCACTCTTTCCATGGGCTAAATCCATAGCCCCATCCAGCCTGTCCTCAAACCTCAATCCAATAGACATCCTTGTCCAACTAACCAACAATACTTTTCCCTTCCTTTTTCCGAGCAAAACCACTACAATCCTTGCAAATACTTATGTCAAAGTCTTCAGTGCCACTCTTCAAAGTCCCAGCTTTGATACCATTTGATACCATGTTAATTTCTTGAAACCTAGCAATCAGAAATTTTATGCCAATAATTTAACAACTCAGAATTTAATCTACTGCTGATATAAATTATGTAAACTATGCAGAAAATTTGCAGCTGAATTTTAACCAAAAAACGCACAGCGGAAACATAAACAGCACACACATTTGAACACCGATATTTCTAGGCAATGCCCTTGGAAAAAAGCCCGAAGGGAAAACCAATAAATGAGAGGATTGTATTAGCTTTAGAGGAAAAATAATAATTAGACCAACTAATTCAAAAATTTATTACAACCCAGCAAACTCGGCCTATACGACCCTGCTTTTTCGGCCCTGCTTTTCCAGCTTTTTCAGCTCAGCTTTTTCCGACCCTACTTTTTACGCACACCTTTTTCAGCCCTGCTTTTTTCGCACAACTTTTTCGGCCCAACTTTTTCCAACCTTGCAAAAACGCCTTTCCTCCAGCTCCAAATTCACCGTCTTCAACTCTCAGCTCAATGTGTGCCTCTCTCACTCTCCTTAGATTTCCTTTTATAGTCTCTTAATGACCAAATCCCTAACGCTAAGATCTCAAAGATCAAGATTAGATCTTTCCTTCTCAAGATCAATGGTTGTAACTTAATCTCTCGTTGAGATGTCTTAAATCACTTAAGTCACTCAACTTTATAAAAAAGTCACTTTAGTCATAAAATAAAAGCCACATTAACTTTATAAATGCAATTATAAAGTTAAAGATCTAGAAAGCGTCACTCAAACACCTCTGCATGCTATGGACTGCTAATGCAGAAGTACCTACCTGAGCTACCCCAAAAACTAACAATGACATGTGTCATGCCCCATCTCGGAGGTTATATCTTCACTAAACGCCCCGTGTTCAACATGAAGAAGGAAAGTTGTGATGTAATGCCTTCTCTCTAAAACCTCTTGTTCAGATTAAGGGGTGGTGTTGTGAATAGGGCCAACCCTATTTTGAGATGGGTATCCATAAACCCACCCACTATTGTGTCGTGGCCACAACCAACCTATCTCTGTTGGGTATCCATATGCCCATTCACAATTGTATTAGAGTTGGGTATCCATAAACCCACTCTCATTTGTATTTCATCCTTGGTCGACTTGGGTATTTATAAACCCACATGCATTTGTATTCACCGTTTCTCTTTGTGGCCTCCTATTTAGCTTAAGGGGTGGTATTGAGAATGGTTTAATCTTCATATGTGGCCATAACCATCTGATATTGTGCCATTAATGCATTTTGTTAGGCATTAATTATGGCTGCAGTGATCATTTATTGTAATATTGGGTTATGGTTAAGAAAGGCCTAGTCAACTTTGATATGCAAGCTCAATAACCCTCTTGGGACTAGGCCCTACTTGTGTGGGCCCATAATCCCTCTTGGGAGGATGCCCTACTTGAGTTATGTATAAATATACATATACAACTCAAACCTCATTTTGCAATATCATATTGTGCAATCATGTGATCCTATAATCATACACTACCCTGCAGGCATTATTCTTTTATACAAGTGATTAAACCTACGCACACTATATCTTTGGCATTACACTCTTGGGACTAGGCCCATAATTCCTCTTAGGAGGATGCCCTACTTGAATTGTGTATTTATTTATTTTTATGGCTGGCAGAATCGACAACTAGTTGGGCACGTACTCGCGTTACACGTGGTCATGTTATCCAACTACTACCACTATAACCTTCAGGTGGACCCACGCTACCCCGCGCGCTACACACAAGTTTAGTCGAGGGGAGTTGAACTTGAAACCTCATGGAACTTCATATCACGGCACTTGCCAATTGAGCTGCCCCCCCAAGGTCCCTACTTGAATTGTGTATAAATATACAACTCAAACCTCATTTTTCAATATCATATTGTGCGATCATGTGATCTTGTAATCATTTTGTAGCCTATGGGCATCATTCTTTTATACAAGCAATTAAGCCTATGAGAAATATATCTTTGGCTTTATCGTGTTATGTGGTGAGTTTTTCTCTCTAGCACATCTTTTGGACACCTCTAGTGCAATTGTTTAGTATTTTTTCTCCTTTACTTTTGCAAGATTTTGTATTGGTTGTTTGGTTCCATTTGATCCCCTCATTTTCTTGTCATCTCAATAACAAAATTGCCCCCTCATGTTGATTTAAGTCCAAAAAGGTACCAATAATAAATCAAAACATGATCAAACCCCAAAATAAGAGATGATTTCAACTAGGTGATTGCCACTTGTCAAAAAATAGATCAATTAGTGAAGTGAGCCATTGACAAATGGTTTAAACCCAAGGGAAAACCCTAGGAAACCATAAACTAAGAAGATGGTCCACAAATCCTAGATCTACAACCGTTAGGACAATGCTTCTCAACAAAAAACTTTGGATCAGTTGGAAAGGAGGGTTTAAACCTTAGGAACACAACACTAAATTGAGTAAGGGAGGTCCAAACCCGCTCTAATACCATGTTGAGGTACATAAGAAAGAGATAATTAAATGGAACCAACCCACAAAACTATTATCCAACAAACTATAAATTGGCACAAATACAAGATAAAATAGCACTAGTGTGCAAAATCAAAGAGCACAAGTGCACTATGTAAAGAGGGAGGCATAGAAATAACCAAAAAAGAGCCCAGCACTTGAATAGTACCTGTAAGCTAAAGAATGAATCACTTGTATAAGAGATCAAATGAATGAAATGTAACACCCACTTTTACCAAATGCAACACCCACTTCCGCTTTTACCAAATCCAACACCCCATTTTTAACCCCCTGAATTAATTGTAATTAACTATGATTAGCAATGGTTTATCTCAGCATGGAGATAATGTTGCCATGCTATGGCTTGGAAACGATGTAAATGTGTTAGTGTGCAATGTAAAAGCCAAACAACTGGCTGATGAGTGAAGTCTTAAAGTACTGGCCATGATACTACTAAAGGAAAGAGTGAGTGAACCTGTAAAGGGGGTTCATTATGTTAAGAGAGACCAAGCCTCTTGTTGAATTAATTATTTTTGGAAATAATAAGTTATTTCCCTTTTCCCCTTATTTCAAAACAAATAAGTTAATGAGAGAGGAGTGGTAGTTGGACAACCAACCACCCTCAATGAATGGAAGCATGGAAGCCCTGGATAGGACAATAGAAATTGTCAACGAGAAATACAACAGAGTACCCATTTGTAGTCCCCAAGTTGACCCTATGAGTACCTTCTGACAAAAGGAAGAAGGACAAGTCGAGAACCTTCATGGGAGGCAGAGGGAAAACGCATGGTGTGAAGGAGAAGGGATAGTTCTTCTAATTGGGGAAATGCATGAGCAGGGGTTGTTGAACGATAGAGAACCCACATGTGTGGGAAGATATACCAGAGTTTTCAAGGCAGAGAAAAATGCCAAGAAACTGAGGAATTCCCTGGTGGTATCATGGCTTGGCACGGGGGTGGCCAAAGTGTCGAGCTTCAGTGCATTTGAGCCTACGGTTAAGTGGAAAGGCATTCACCCACAATCAATTGGCTTGGAAAATCGTTTATATACAAATAAGTCTTGTGTGTACTCTCTATTATCTTGTGAATTATATAAACATGTTGTGTTTATATAGGCCTCTCTTATGTTTCACTGAGTTTGTAAGGATATGTATATCAGTGTAAATTGCATGAAATTGTATGGATCGTTGAGTAACTCAGAAAAGAATAAAATGAATACCTGGAGTGTACTCTCTCTGTGTTTGGTATTTTCTTACTAGTTTCATCTCTTTGAGTTTTGGAATGGACAAAAAGGAATTGTGTGCTCTATGTCATGAGATGTCCAGTAGGGGTTTATCCTCTGACTATTACCTCTTGGAAATCTACTGCAGACTCCATGTAAGTTTAGAGGTTGCATCCTCATCGTGAAATGTAATTGTCAGATTTCAATGAACAACATGAAATCACGTGAGAGATGCCTAAGAATTCTTGTTGAGGATGGTTATAGAACGTTTATATGTTGAGTTTGTGCCCTCATGGAATATTGCAATCTCCTTGGATTCCTGTTTCCCTGCCCTTGGATTTTCATCTAATTGAGTTTTCATGGGAAGATTATAGCATATAAAATCTCTGTTTGGAGTCCTTGGTAGAGAGTTTCCTTACTTAAGGAAAGGAGTTAAAACCCGTGCCAGTAAAGTCGAAAACCCAACAAGGAGATGCAACGTAATGCGAGACTACTAAGTTCGGGGATAGCCTTCACCCGTTGAGATCCCTGTTTGAATGGGCGAGAAACAATGGTCATAGGATTGACAGGGAGGTTGAACGTCGTTCATTTGATCTTCATCGGGAGTCAAAACCATGGTAGGAGCCCTCAATTAGTCAGGCTATCGGATCCCCAGAATACCGGGAGGTCTTGCATGGTAGGCCTTATCAAACACCCGATACCCGATGGGACAGGGTTCCAGTACCTAATTTCACCCACTTTACTTGTAAATGAGAAAGAGGATGACGTCATGGTGATGTGATGTGCCAAGGTGGTAGCCAGCATACCCAGAGGGCGATGCGTGTCAACATATGATTTGTCGATGGTTCAAGTATGGGCCCTGTCAAGCTTAATCCTTTGCATCCACACCCTTAAATCTTGGTCGTTGGATCTGATGACGGATAAATATTGGCCATTGATTCCTTAGAAAGCTCAGGAGGGGGTTGACGCCCGGTACATCAAAGTATCAGACCCCCGGAAGGAATCCAAGACTCGTTCCTCTGAGCGATACTCGATATCTGATATCCGATGGGGTAGGGTTCTGAGAGAGGTTTTTCCCCTCTACCCTCGGACTATTGAAGATTTCCTAGCCCGTCTTCCATCTTGTGAAGTTCAAATAACTTGATACTCGGTGGGGCAGGGTTCCAAACATTTTTTTGCGAGCGAGAGAGAGATGATGTCATGTTGACACAGAATGCCAGCGTGGCAGCCAGCATGCCTAAAGGACAATACGTGCCAACACTTGAGTTGTCTGCGGGTTGGTTGTGGGCCCCTATCGGCCCTTACACTTTGGTTAGCACCCTTGAACCACAGCCATCAGACTTGAGTGTCAAGCAATCTCGACCATTGGTTTCTTAGACAAGCTCAGGAGGGATTCAACACCTCCGACTACCGGACCCCCAAATTCCCGGGAGTTTTCCAAACCTGTTTCATCGTGTATGTCCTAGTATCCTCGTGCCTAACGAGGCATGGTTCCGAGAAGGGTTTCGTCATTTCCCCAGACTATCAAAAATTTTCCAAACCTATCTTTCCTTCGCGTTTTCCCCTATCCCAATGCCTGGTGGAGCATCGTTTCGGGAAGGTTCCATTCTTCCATTGTTAGCATGCGAGCGGAGGAGAACACGTGTCAATGACATCAGAGTGACATTGGATGACATAGTCAAGCCAATGCATAGTGGACATGTGTCAACACTTGAGTCGAGAAACCTTATGTTGGTGATGACGTGTTGTGTAGTGGTTAGTCTGTGTGTCATCAAGGTAAGGTGCCACATGTCTAAGAGATTCGACGTCCATTAAAGAATCCTGTATCGAGTCATGTGCATCACGTGTCAAGCCAAATGGCTGACTATGAAAGGGCTATGTGTCTGAGGTGCCAGCTAGGCCACCAGATCAAGCATTTGATGCTCAAGTGCATAAGAAATGTCCCAGTGGACTGGTGCCCTTGTAGCCACATGTAATGAGATAATTGGTCCACGTACCAAGGCAATTTGTGTTAATGTTTATGCCATTATTATAGTTATTTGCATTTCAATAGATAATAGCAACATAAAGACAAGATCACTGAGAAATACACAATCACAATAGACACAGCATTTATCCTGGGAAACCCTCTAGGGGAAGAAAACCCAGCAAAACTTCCTTATTATAGATAGCCAATACAATGCCAAGAGATAACTCAAGCTAATACAGAAGATCCTCTCCAAAAGATGCGCCACTCTCTCTCTTTCTTCTCCAACTGCAATTCTGAAACTTGTCTCTCAAATGAGCAAGTGAGTTGTGTGTCTAAGTGAGGCGTTGGCCTCTTTATTTATACAAGACTGGTGTTGAAATAATGTAACTGCGAAGAGCATTCTTATTATTTTGTTATTGGATTAAATCCCCATTGTGGATTAATCATGTCATTATTATTATTTTTATTATTAGGTTAATCCCCATTGAGGATTAACCATGTCGGTAATTGT
>ML777715.1:262194-286727 GCA_009831015.1 Picea engelmannii
AAAATGCTAGTCTCTTGTTTTTAAAGTTAAGGAAGGTTTGCAGGAATGTGATCATATACACCAGGTCTATTACAGAGCTACAAATCAGATTTGGATGATGAAATTGATGAGGGCTTTTGGTTGTGATACATGTTGAGTACATGGTTGAGACAAGTAGTTGATGAGTTGGTGCACATACATGAGATGTATAGTTGATAATGTTGGTACATATTGATGAGTCATAGTTGATAAGTAGTTGACACATGATTGGTACATACTTGGTACATGGTTGGATGCACTTGTTTATGGTACAGGTTGATTACAGGTTGGTGCATGGTTGATGCACTTGTTTGTGGTACAGGTTGATGCATGGGTCGGATTTATTGGTACAGGTTTATTGTGGTATATCTCACAGTGATAGTGTGACAATGGTTCCATCATTCTACTTCTACTTCAGGGTGGAAGGACAGGGCAAGGACAGGTGGTTGTAGCCAGAGAACGTTGGGGGTTGTAGCCTCCTTTTGGTTGTAGCCAGAGAATTGGAGAGTTGAAGTTTCCCTTAGGTTGTAGCCTGAGAAACTAGGGGGTTGGAGCCTCCTTCCAATTGCAGCTAGAAAACAAAGGAAGTTGGTGCTTCAAATGAATGTAATTCTTCAAGACATATAAGAAAAAACATTCCATGGTTTTCTCCCGATTTGGGTTTCCACGTAAAACACCGGTGTACTGTGTATGTGTGTGATTGCTTATTTCTTACTGCTCATTATTGGATAATAATTCTACATTGATATAACATTTGAAGAAAAAGGATTATAATTACGCTATTACTGATTCACCAACCCTCTCAGTAATCCAACAAGAACTAGGAATCTTTTCTAGTAATTAGCACTGAAACTTTTAGCCACTTAACCTTTTCATGAGTTAGTTTTCATCTATTATCAATAAATAAGTAGTAAAAATAAAATTTAATTGTAATGATGTTGCAGAATCTAATGTACAAAGTAAAAACTTGATTAATTTTGCTATGGATGTTTCCTTTTAAACAAATGGCCCATTCATTCCTTTGTTGCATGCAATTTCCCAATTTTACTTTAGATTCCACAACACTCCACCTAGACTCCAGCATGACCCTCTAAGCCACAACAAATAATTGAATCTTTGAAACAGATATTTACAAAAATGGAGTCAACCAAGGAAGAAAGACATACAAGAAAGTTTTGATTTTAATAACAATCTTAAGATCTGTGATTCCAAATTTGTACAAACAATAATCACTTTTTGCAAAAAAAGAAAAGGTAAAATACTGCAAAATGAGATACCGCAAATGATTCTATGGTATGCTATCTTAGATAATAATAAAAATCAGATACGCCTATCTCATTTGGCTATCTAATGAAATTGGATAACATACCACAAATGATTCTCATAAAGAAAGAGTTTTTATGGTATGCTAACCAATTTCATTATTCGCATGCTTCTTAATTTGTTTGACATCTAAGTCATATTGTCTTGCATATCCTTCATGGTATCCATTTCCTTTTCTTGAGAGATTTTTTGTCATAACATTTTGGATGAAGCAGAGTAAGACAAAGAACAGCATTGCAATCACGGGGAAAGAAGTCTAAGAAGGTACAAGTTATGCTACAGCCTACAACAAATGTCAAGAATGATAGCCAAAGTAGTAATTCTTACTGTATGTTGAGCATCTTTTATACCCTCTGATGCAAATGAAACTTGATCAAGGCTAAAAGCTTGATTATAAAGCATATCCCTCTGCCCTTCATACCTATGGCAGATACATATCCACAAAAATATGGAACAAATACACAAAAAATTAGTATTTCTTAGCCAAATAAAAATAATTCAAAGCATTAAATGCATTTCATTTTCAAAAAGAATATGTCAATTGTCATTTTGTAGTAGGCTGGAAAAGTTTACTTTCAAATTCTATTATATGGATACTAATTAAAATGATTTACAATTGTGATCCATGAGCTCTAATTCCAATATTGACCCTGTGAATGAAAATGCATGAATGGTATCCTAGTTATTAAGTCAGCTTACACATTGAGGAAAAGGGATGCCTCACCACATAGATAGAGCCAATGTTTGTTCATAGGGTTGGTTTTTAACCTTTTCTGCTATTAACAGTATCATGAAAATGCACATAAATTTTCCCTCAATTTGGAAACAACACCATCATTAGGTGTGTGATTGATCCCAAATTAATCTCTTCATAAAATGCCTTGCAAAGATAATGACTTTTAAGTCATTACAATTAGAAAAATCAATGTGTTAATAACATATACTACGGACAACTTACCATATCCTTTTAACAAGCCACATCACCTACATAATTTTATGTATGTACAACAAGAAGATCTTCGCGAAAGTGCGATAGGGGTAGAAAAATCAATACATGTTAATAACATATGTACTACATGTTAATAACATATGCACTATATTGTTTGAACAAGCAACATCACCTACCTAATTGTATGTACTTACAACAAGATCTTCACAAAAGTGTGATAGGTGAAGTGGAGGATCCCATCATGAAGAATTATCACAGAAGTATAACATTGGAGTATCTTATATGCTAGGTTGTACTATCTACACACCTCGAGAAACGTGGAAAAAATCTTCAATCCACTGGGTGTGTCCTTGGGGGCAAGTCTCAAGTTGAGATACTTTCACTCAACTCCTAGCGAAGCCAAGGGGGGCAATCCCTAAAAAATAACTAAGGCTTAAGTAAGCTAAGTACAAGATAACAATATAGTATAGCAGCATATATAATTCATTCACCATAAAGAGATACATTCATTGATAACATAAGCAAATGAAATACATTTAACCATGAGTTACTTCAAGATAAATAGAAATATTAAAATTGTAGGTGCTTGAAGTAAAATGCTCTCAAAATAAAGATTGAAAGTAAATAGACCGGTGCCAAATAAAGAGATAAATGTTGTTGGAATGAAAAGATGTATTGGAGTGCTCTTGACAATTTTATTATTAAGGTGAATGAGTTTATTTGTGCATGTGCATATGATTGCAAGAAAGGAAATCTAAGCTAAATGTTTGGCTCTTTAGATATTATCCTTTAGTTCGGATACAAAGAACAATGTCGAAGGTCCAACAAGGAGAGAACGAATATCCCCCTGACTTCACACACAAGTTCACTAAATTGTACAAATGAACAATAATAACTATTGGATTTTTCTATTAAACTAAATCCACACTGACCAGTTCCCGTTCTAAGTGAAACCCAAGATCAAACAAACCTCACGAGGGCCAAGAGCATACCAGGGCTGTTGAGGGGATGGTTTATTTGCCAAATTAAAATACTTGAAATAAAAAGCAGAAATTGAAATCTAAACTAGAAATTGAAATGTTTGCAGTCTGTGTGTGTTTTATCTTTGTGTTAGTAAATGAGAGCAAAAGCATAAGGAAAAGGAGCCAATCACAACAAAGACACCGATCCCCCCAAGGGGGAATGAAACTGGGCATTGAGTAGCCCAATGATTTTATTAATGGTTACAACTTCTTTTTGGGAATGCTTGTGATCCTTTATAGAATGAGGACCAACAAGCTTACAAGTTTCAGAAAATATTATTATGATAAGAAGGGGGTGCTTCCGGGGGTCCCGGATGGTCCAAATCCTCAAAAATTGGTCAAAGTCTCCTCCTATATGTTCACCAAACCAGCAAAAGCAGCAAGCTAAAGAAGGTAGAAGTTGCCGAAAAACACTTTGAAAGTGTCTTTAATCGATGTTAGAAAAAACCGAAAATTTACCAAGTTAAAACTATGCAAAAATAGCAAAATTTACCAAGGAAAGAAAGCTAAAGGTTAGCTTCCTTAGTGTCTTTTGTTTGTTGTTTTTGGACAGCAAACAATTGGCATTAAGACTTGTCAGATATGAAGTTGAAAGCTCAAAAATCTTATCTATCTTCTAGCCTTGAAATTTTGCTTTAAAATTTAGCTAACAGAATGGATTAAGCAAAACTTGATCTACTGAAAATGAAACCTTTTATAAAAGAAATCTAGATCTAACTTGTATTTAGCCTGCAATGATAAGTTTCTTTTGAAACCTTGGGCTATGGATTCCTTTGAGGGAAGGTTGAGGGACTTTTGCTCCAAAAAGGGGCTTGAAAAAGTGTGAAGTATTGCACTCAAATGCTTCACTTCTCTAAGCTTGAGAACCTGTGAGACTATAACAAATCTTGCCAACCAATTTCGTTAAATATGGAAATTCCCTACAAATGAAATCTAGATAACATGTAATACTAGCATAAATAAAACATGTAAATCTACAATAGCAAATGTAAAGGATAGCAAAACCAAATAAACAGCCTAGTTTAAGAGATCTTACATCCAAGGGCCACTTTAAGAAATTAGAATGGAAAGTAGCTAATCTACATATACCTCAAATGATCATACATGAACAAATTGCATTACACATATAGCACCATCCACCATTGACCTACAAAGTCTTTTTATTCAAATCTCAAAAAAATTACAACAATAACAATACAATACAAGCGTTCTTTCCCCAGGCTCCCTCTAGTTACAATGAGGAGAGGAACCTTTATTTTATAGCAAGATGGATGAAGATCCCAATGAGGGAGGCGCACCACTTAAGAGAGAGTGAGGACAAATGTGAGATGGAATGTCTGCCACATATCCCCAATCTCCAAGAGATCGCCACCTTAGCAAGAGAGAAGGAAAGAGAGGTCACCACCTCTCAAGAGGTAGGCGCCTCTATCCAAGAGTGTGCCACCTCTTAAGAGGGGGTGTGCACTTCTCCCTTGGAAACTCCTTCAAACACATGTGGCCTGCCACCTCACTCAACTCTAACTCCACACAACTCCCCTAACTCACCCTCAAGTGCCACTAACAGCTAGTGAAGCTCAATGGATTGAAGACAAGCTAGAAACATGTGTCGACATGTTTCCTTAAAAATAGGGATGTTGATTTACTAGTCTTTTATTTCCCTTTTGTGAGAGAAATTGACTTTTAGTGATTAAAAATCATTATTTTCATGCAACAATGTTAGATTTTCATTAGTTTCGTTAACATTAGAATTACCGTAGCAATTTAATCTTCTTTTAACATTCAATAAGCATATACTGAAACATAAAGAAGAAGATAAACAAACACAAGAAGACACAAAGATTTATCCTGGGAAACCCTTCTTCACAAGGGAAAAAAACCCAACAAACTTTTCTTAGAGAGAATATCCTTGCGAATACAATATAACCAAGAACCAGCTCTATCCACTAGAGCAAACCAATGAAGAAGAATGCTTATCTCCACAAGAGATAACCCAACAATGCAGCTGCATCAAGCCCTAGCCAAAGTGCTAGAGTAATTTGCCTCCACTAGCGCATCACCAAGACAAAAGATAAACCCAAGCAAGGGTTATGAAGAAACCCTAGTTAACCTGCGCCCTTCTTCCTTCCTCCTTTGTTGGACAGCTGCAACTACTATTCTCCACAAGACTTGCGCTATATATGAGTGTGTGTGACAAATGAGGAAGGCGATATAGATGAGTGAGTGTGTGTGACAAATGAGGAAGGTGTCACCTTTATTTATACTGGACTGGGCAGGTGTCTTTTCCGAACAAGTGTCTCTTCAAGTAGGGCCAACTTGTCTTCTGGAAATTATATTTATTCTTTATTATTATTCTGTGGGACCGACTTCTCTTCTGGGATCTTTTAATTTCTTTTGAGGCTTCTTTGATCTATTCAATAGTTTTCCTCTAACTTCTTGGCATCTTCATCTCTAAGAAAAGTTGTCCCGTAGGTGAATACCTCCCACTGCTACCAAAAACATCAACACTCCCTCTTAGCTAGGGAGGTATTCTCCATGATGTTCTCCTCTAGTCCTCATAGCCCCGGGGGCTATGCCATGGTCCTCAGACCATGCCATGGTCACGCAGACCATGCTACAGGTAGCATCATCACGCCATACATGGCTACAACCAATGTGGACCTATCAATCTCATCTAGGGGTTACAACCTACTAGAGAACATTAGGGATACAACCTCGTAGTGTGTGTCATCATCGTCGAGGACTACAACTACAAGATGTGTCCACTTGGGCTACACCCCAAGGGACGATGGGCTACAAACCATAACATCCCAACTACGTGAGCTACACCTCAAGGGTCATGGGGCACCAACCTAGTATGTCATCACAGGTCAACCTAGCTCAGACCATCGAGGAGTACTACCTGGAAAAAAATATCCCAACCACATGGGCTACACCCCAATGGTCGTTGGGCACCAACCCAGTATAATATCCCAACCGCTTGAGTTGCACCTCAAGGATCGTTGGGCACCAACCCAGTATAATATCCCAACCACCTGGGTTGCACCTCAAGGGTCATTGGGCACCAATCCAGTATAATATCCCAACCACTTGAGTTGCACCTCAAGGGTCCCTGGGCACCAACCCAGTATATCATCATAGGTCAACCCGAGTCAATCCATCGAGGAGTACGACCTAGAGAATGTTTGACGAAGTTGATCACATGAAGTTGCAACCATCAATACTCCCTCTTAACGAAAGGGGCATTTTCTACCACTCCAAGTTTATCTTGGAAGTACTCGAACTTCGACTTGACAAGGGGCTTTGTGATAACATCTGTAATCTGCTCATTTGTAGGAAGGTACTGCACCAGTACTGCTTTCCTCTGCACCATGTCTCTAATGTAATGAAACTTGATTTCAACATGTTTCGACTTGTCATGAGATACTGGATTCTCTAAGAGCTTCACACTGCTCTAGTTATCACAATGAATCATGGTGGTGTTGAAATTTGGTAGCTTGGAGGTACTTCTGCATTCGTAGCGCTCAGCATGCGGAAGTGACCAAGCAAATTTTCTCCTAGTGACTTTATAATTATAAAGTGATTTTGTAAAGTTGAGTCTTTTAATTTCGAAATGTAAAAGTGACTTTATGATGTTATGGGTCACTTTATTAACTTAAGTGACCTCAACGAATGATCAAGTCATGACCGTTGATCTCAAGGGTAAGTGAAGAGTCACTTAAGGGAGAAGAGTCACTTAAGGGAGATCAAGGGTCAGAGGAGTTACAATTCGAAATTGCTTAAAGGCAGCTCATTAGGAGGAGGGCGCACTTTTGAGGAGAGCTTGAGGGAAGGTGAAGGGGCACGCATCCCAAGGAGAAGTTCTTTGCTTAGGAAAGAGCTACAGTAAGAGAGACTTAGCATGCATCCCTAGGAGAGGGATTGGCAAACAATCCAAGGAGCATTTGCAGCATTCAGCAATCTGTACAATAGCTACAATAGAGGTCGTACAGCAGTGTTTTGTTGGTCGTACAGCAAGAGGAGGCACAAAAATCGAGGCTGTGAGTATACAGCAAGAGTGGCATGATTTTCTATGTAAGTTTGCTGAAGTTTTTTGTTCTGTTTCGTACCGATTCTCTTGGCACAAGTTTCTATACATTTCTGTGATAGTTTGTGTAGGTTTACTAGTTGTTATGGGCCATATTGATCGTATAGTTGAGGCAATCTACCCTAGTTACAGTCTGGTACAGTTTGTATTGAAGGATGACTTGCTGAAATAAGAGATATTTTGTGTTGTAATGTTGATGCTTATTGTTGTTGTACAAACTCAGATTTTCCTTGAGCAGAATAAAGAGTTTTTTATCCTCAAATCTATCCCTAATTTTCTGTGTATTTTTTCAAGTGGTATTGCACAGATTTTTGAGCCAAATGAGGGTTACAGCCTGCTGATATATAATTTATTTCCGCTGCTATTTTATTTCAGAACTTGGTTAATAGTATTTCATCTCATAAACAATAGTGGTATGGCTGTTAGATATTTATAGGAGGCTAAAATCTAATTTAGTCTAAATGGTATACTGAAATAAGATGTATTTCAACAGGTGGGATCCAGCATCTGTCCAAACAATCCTGCAAGGAGCTTCTGAAGCCACATTGCTTCGCGTACTACCATACATGCTACAATATATTCGGCTTCTGCGGTACCCAAGGCCACAGAAGTCTGTCTCCTGCTACACCAAGAAACCATGGCAGACCTCAAACTGAAGCAACACCCAAAGGTGCTTTGCCTATCCACTAAGTTCCCTACCCAATCAAAATCATCATATCCCAATCTCATGTCAATACTAGAAGCATATCTCAAGCCATATCCAACTATGCCTCGCAAGTATCTCAACACATGCTTCGCAGCTACCCAATGCAACTGTCTCGACTGACTCATGAACTGGCTAAGTGCATTCGTTGCATAGCAAATATTCAGTCTGGTGTTAACCAAATACATCAATAATCCAATCAGTTGGTTGTACATATTTGGATCAATCAAGTCTGAATCGAAAGAAGGCTCACTCAACTTCTTCAAATTCGACACTATCAATGTAGCCATGGACTTACAGTCCAACATCCCAAATCTCCTCAAAATCTCAACTGTATACTTCCCCTGACTCAAGAAGATCTCATGAGTTCTCTGGCACACCTCTAGTCCCAAGAAATAATGCATCATGCCAAGATCTTTCATTTCAAACTCAGAGGCCAACTCATATTTGCACCAAGCAATGAGACACTCTGCTCCAGTGAGAAATAAATCATCAACGTACAGGATCAAAATCAGGGACTCAACATCAACAACCTTATAGTACAGGTTGGCATCAGCAACACTCTTGTTGAAACCCAAACCCACCAGGTATCCATCAATCCTCACATACCAAGCTCGAGGTGCCTTCTTGAGTCCATACAGGGCCTTCTTCAACCTGCACACATGGGACTCCTTCCCATGAATCACATAACCATCTGGTTGCTCGATGTACACTTCTTCATCAATCTCTCTATTGAGGAAGGATGTCTTCATATCCATCTGATGTAGTCTCCAACCCATGGCTGAAGTAAGGGCAATGATCGGTCGAATGGAGGTGTACTGAGCAACAGGAGCAAATGTCTCCTCATAGTCTATTCCCTCTACTTGAGAGAATCCTCTAGCCCCAAATCTCGCTTCATGCTTCTTGGTGCTCCCATCAACTCCATGTTTGATCTAATAGATCCACTTGGAAGTCACCACAAACTTCCCTTCAGGTCTCGGAATAATATCCCACACATCATTCTTCATGATGGATTGATACTCCTCCATCATGGCATCTCTACATACCTACTGACTAGATGCCTCCACATAACAAGAAGGCTTAGAATCAATGATGTGGCTCATCACTGCAACATAGCTCGAGAATCTCTAAGGTCTCTTGCTCTCTCTGAAAGTACCACAGGGAGTTGCATGTCCCTCTGCCTCTTGCAAAGTTTGACAAGTCCATGCAAGCCTTTTCCGACCCACTGCAATATCTCTAGGAACATCAACAGGATCTACAAGATCAACTGGATCAACAGGATCAACTGTCTCAACGGGCTCAATTGGCTCCCTTTGAACTGTTGAAAGGTGAGGGGGAGAAGACACCATCTCCTCTTGCTTCTCATTGTCAATCTCCATGTGAGATCCTCTAGACCTCTTGTAGGCTACCTCCTCCTCAAAGGAAACATCCCTGCTCACCTATATCTGTCTCTGACCTGGGATGTAGATCCGATATGCCTTCGAAGATTCATTGTACCCAACAAATGTACGCTTCCTTCCTGAAGGGTTTAACTTCGCCCTTTTCTCCTTGGGTACGTGAATGTATACAAGACACCCAAAATCCTGAGGTGTCCAACCACAATCTTCACTTCGGTGAAAGCCTCCTCGGGAGTCATGTTCCTCAAAATCCAAGTCTGAAGATCACATAGTATAAGTATCCACTCAAAGAAGCAATTGTCATAGGCCCACACAAGTCTGAATGCACCAAGTCTAAGATCCCCTTGGATCTGTTGACACTGCCCGAAAAAGATCCCTTAGCATTCTTTCCAAGAGCACAACCCCTTCAAATGCAATCATGCTCTACAAGGAGTGTTCGAAGACCTGTCACCATCTTCCCCAGAGTGAGAAGAACTCTATAATGCAAATGAGCAAGTCTCCTATGCCATAACTCACTCAGACTGATAGAATCATGCATCAAGGCCTGAACTAGTCGAACTGTCAATCTATACAAACTCCTTGTTTGGTCAGACTGCTTTATATCTCAAACTAGAGACTATCTAATATGTTGTCTTCTGCAACCGTCACTATAGCTCCCTCTCAGAGCTATCACTGGTGACCTGCCTCCGTGGTAACCTGCCCAGAACAAGAAACAAAAACAACAACATCTCCATGGCAACCTCCATGGGATTTAACAAGATAACCTGCCAGGAACAAAGTCAACAACCAAGAATATCTCCTAGAGGAGATCAATTTAGCTTGCAAACAAGTGCATCTCATAATGATCATAACTTCAACAGATCAAAATGCAACGTAAGATCACAATAGTGCCATAACAACTAAAGGCATATCAAAACAATCAAATCTGGAGTCTTCACTTCCAGAGAGGGTGCATTGTTTCTTTGAATGTATTGGATCTGAGATCCCTTTGGATCTCCACATTGTTGTTTGGACAAAGGTCCCTTGTACATCCCCTGCAAACACCCTCTTGATATAACTTATATACAAGTGTGTACCTCTGAAATTTGTAGCACCATCTAACTTGTCTTCTAATCTCAAGGCTTGCGCAACTGGAAACTGCAACTACAACTGGTGACTAGCAACTGCAACTAGCACTGCAATTACAACTGGCACTGCAACTGCAACTGCAATGAGAAATTTCAACTTTCACCTAGTTGTAATCTGAGACCACCAGGAGGTGCGCTAGGCTAGGCGAGCTGATCTAGGGAATAATTTATCTCAGCGTCCTCCAATAGGTTTCTCAACGAGCTTGACAAGTTTTAGGCTTGAGCAATGGCAACAGCGGAAAACTACAATGGCAAATCTCACGATCTTCCTTCCAGGGATTAGAGTGTTCTGAAGGAAACCTGCTCTTAAACCATGTTAGATTTTCATTAGTTTCGTTAACATTGGATTTACCATAGCAATTTAATCTTATTTTAACAATCAATAAGCATATACTGAAACATAAAGAAGCAAGTAAACAAACACAAGAAGACACAAAGATTTATCCTGGGAAACCCTTCTTCACAAGGGAGAAAAACCCAGCAAACTTTTCTTAGAGAGAATATCCTTGCCAATAATATATAACCAAGAACCTTCTCTATCCACTAGAGCAAACCAATGAAGAAGAATACTTATCCCCACAAGAGATAACTCATCAATGCAGCTGCATCAAGCCCTAGCTAGAGCGCTAGACAAAAGACAAAAGACAAAAGATAAACCCTAGCGAGGGTTATGAGGAAACCCTAGTCAACCTGCGCCCTTCTTCCTTCCTCCTTTGTTAGACAGTTGCAACTATTGTTCTCCACAAGACTTGTGCTATAGATGAGAGAGTGTGTGTGACAAATGAGGAAAGCATCACATTTATTTATACTGGACTGGGCATGTGCCTTTTTCGAACAGGTGTCTCTTCAAGTAGGGCCGACTTGTCTTCTGGAAATTATCTTTCTTTATTATTATTCTATGGGGTTGACTTCTCTTCTAGGATCTTCTAATTTATTTTGAGGGTTCTTTGATCTATTCAATGGTTTTCCTTTGACTTCTTGGCATTTTCATCTCTAAGAAAAGTTGTCTAGGAGGTGAATACCTCTCGCTGCTACCAAAAACATCAACAAACAAAGGAGGTACATAGGTAAAGTGGGTACTCTAAGCAAGAAAATGAGTACCCCCAAGGCATTTGATGCCTCCTAGTACCACTTATTGAACTTATACATAAATTACAATTAAAATATCTCCTCTTTGCGGGAAATTTTTTATTTGTTGAAAACATTRAAAAAAAATCTTAAGGGGGACTTATGCGCATTTCCATAAGACTCTAGGAGAATGATTAGCATGGTAATATACATTAGACACTAGACTTAGACAACACACCAAGGCCTAACCACTAGGGCAATACTCCAGCTTTGGAAGATATTGAAGGAAAAAACTTAGAAATTAGAACTCGCTTATGCAGCAAGATATAATTAACGAGTAAAAAAAACACTCTAGAGTAATGTACTAATGACCAAGTCTTAAGAGGCTAAGTCTTTTACAAATTTCATCATGCTAGCTCATTTTATTACAAATCCCCCATGGGGGGTATGGAAAATGCATGAAGAAGAAGAAGAGGAATATTTGAAGGGGCAAAAGTGCCTGGCTAAACTTATGAACTCTAAATTTGAACAAGTCTTTGTTCAATCTTTGGCGGCTCAACTGCAAGTCCATCCTAGTGCAACTTGGAGGGTAACATAACCATTAAGTAATCTCACTATGTTTATTTGATAGCTCATATGATGTTGATAAACTAACAATCTAATATTCATTAGATTAACAAGTAAAATAAAGCATGCATATAGTTGGATGTCTAATAATAAATGTTCAAGTAATCTTTCATAGTACATACTATAAATCTATGACAACATCATCACTTATAATGTTCAAGATTTGACATTGTTTGTCAAACTTGGTTGCTGAGAATTAACATTGTGTGTGTGTATATATATATATATATATTGCGTTTATATTCAAAAAAAAAACATGCAAAAAGACAAATTAGTTACAGAATATATGAAAACATGCATATTTGTGCATGTAGATGAATACTACATTATCATGAAGTTAGAAATGTCATCCATAGTATATTAATTATTATATTGAAACTTTGAAAGAAAAGATTACGAATAAACAAGCAAGAACATTTAAATGACAAACATAAATGACAAGCAATGTTCCACCATCACTTATATTGGGATCCACATCATTAGTATCATTCTTCATCCTTTGCCTCTTGTCTAGCCTTTGCTTCTACCTCGATCCTCGAGGGACATAAGTCAACACCACCCAATTTTCATTAAACTACCTAATTCTAGCCTAAAAATATGGTAGAAAAAACTTAACATGCCTAATCAATGATTTTGGTTTGAGTGAAGGGTACATTTTTGCTAGGCAATAACAAAGGAGTTTAACAATCAACACCACCAACATTGGGGTACATAAGGGCTTGGCGCTCTTGAATGGGATATGAAATTCTACTTTCTCCATATGAAGTCCGATGAGGTTGGAACCACTCTCAAACATCCTAAAACAATTAATGGTAATGTTAAAAATTGAAGTAAAAGTTGACATTTCCTTTATCTGTTATTTGACATTTCTTTTATCTTTTATTTTTATCCTTTTACTTTAAGAATTTAACATTACCATTAGGGAGAGCCCATGGAGAGTCTAAGGAGCGCCCAAGGAGCGTTCAGAGAGCCCGCTCCTAGGCTCCAGGTGTGTCCTAGGGAGCATGGCGCTCCCAAAAGGTCAGGGAGTATCCCAAAACTGCCCGGAGCACGCTCCCAAGGGCGCTCGCACTCGAAGCACGGTTCCAAGCCTGGGAGAGGGGGGGACGCTCCCTACAACACTGGTTAAAACCAATCCAAACTCTTTCCTTTTTTTATCAAAAATTATCTCATTAGAAACTTTAAGTGAGCATACTTGAATCTATATTATGCTTTACACATTTTACAAGTTAATAAGAATCAATTGTAGTTGTTGAAATTAATGCAGCTGCAAGAGCCATTCTCCTGAGGATTGAAAAGACCCTAGTTGTATACTAGGGCCCCCAGCACACTCCTGGGGTTTCTTGGTATGAGACCAAGACAATGAGAGCCATGGCAAAAGACCCTTGTGAGGGCCCCTAGTAGATGACTGGGGTTCTTGGTCTAGAACCAAGCAGTAAGACCCTTGTAAGGGCCCCCAGTAGATGACTAGGGTTGGACCGAGCAGTAAGTCCCTAGATGTGTCTAGGGCCCCTGGATGTGGTCCAGGGAATCCTTGCCCGATGCTTGGATTGATCCTTGGATATATTCCTTGGTGGTTGACATAAGTCCCTAGATGTGTCTAGGGCCCCTGGATGTGTTCCAGGGAACCCTTGCTTGATGCATGGGTTGATCCTTGGTCTTGTACCTTGGTGGATAAGACCCTAGATGTGTTCTAGGGGCCCCAGATGTGTTATGGGGCAACCTGGCTCCTGACCAGGTAAATCTTGGTGTAATACCAAGATGTGTTGATATGTGATCCTCTTCTTCTCTCCTGGGATGTATCTAGGAGTGTCTATGAAGATGGACTTGATCACATTGTTSAGGTACCCCCTTATGCAGTCATGATAAAGTTTATAGGTCACTATGAGACTTATGTGGACATGTTTTGCCATTATGTAACTCTCCTTGACTTTGTCTTAAAAGGTAACCCTTTGTTGTTTGCCTTCACTCTTGTTTTATGTGATGGGGATCTTGTTTTATGTGATGGGGATTTTATTTATGGGATTAGGGTTTTATATGTAATTAGGGTTTGAATTAAATATTCATTGACATATTAATTAATATTTATATTAATTAAATGTCAAAACTTAATTATAATTCTATTTACCCTAACCCGTCTCCCTAACTATAGATTAAACCCTACCCTTTGTCTTTTTGTTCATTCTTTCCACACTCACACTCTCTCCTCTCTCTCTTTGCTGCGGCTACTTTCTCTTGTTGATGTGGCCTCCCTCTTGGGTATCAGTTTCAGATGTTGATTGGTCTTGGAGCTGGCTGGTAGCTTCTCCTTGGTTTTTGCTGATGCATAAGGTGCTTGCGGCCCCTCTTTTTTTGACTGCCAGATCCGCTATGTAAGAGTTGTGGCCTTGACTGCCATGACTGTGTAACAGCTGCGGCCCCCTCTTCTACTTGACTACCAGAACTGCATAGAGAGTCGCGGCCTCTCTATCTTAGACAGCCTGTAGCCACGGCCTCTCCCCTAGCTACTATGTGTTGAACTAAAGTCCCTGTGGGGTCTTCTTGCTGTTCTTTTCTATGAAGGGTTTGCCTTTTAGCTTGGCGAGAGTATGTTGTCCAGATCTGTGGAAGGTTTTTCTTGAGGTTGACACTTGCTGTCCAGTTATTCCTGAACTGAGATTTTGCTTTTGATTATGGAGGGCTTGACTTTGATGCTTCTAGATCTGAGTTTTGTTTGCTTGTGGAGACATTGGTATTTCAGATCTAAGTTTATTTTGCTTATGGACCCATTGTACTTTCAGATCTGATCTTGTATTTTGCTTATGGACCCATTGTACTTTCAGATCTGATCTTGTATTTGCTTGAGAAGCCACTTGTACTTTCAGATCTGAGTTTGTTTGTTTGTAGAGCCTCTTGTACTACCAGATCTGAGTTACTTTGTTGGTGGAGCCTCTTGTACTACCAGATCTGAGTTAGTTTGTTGGTGGAGCCTCTTGTGCTACCAAATCTGAGTTAGTTTGTTTATGGAGCCTCTTGTACTACCAGATCTCAGTTAGTTTGTTTGTAAAGCCTCTTGTACTACCAGATCTGATTTAGTTTGTTGGTGGAGTCTCTTGTACTACCAGATCTGACTTAGTTTGTTTTTGGAGCCTCTTGTTCTTCTAGATCTGTGCTTATTTGTTTATGGAGCGACTGAGTTTGTGTTTGCTTGATGATGGGTTTAACTCTTGTTTTCAGATCAGAGGGTTTTCTTGTGATTTGATTTCCTTGCTGTGGTATCACTGTTTATTGGAGGTTTTCTCATTGGTGTTATTTGCCTTTATGACTTTGATTTATTAATGTTTCCATTGGGGTTTTACTATCCATGGAAAAACTGTCCCACAGTTCTCTTGACAGAGATCAAACCTAGAGGTTTGATATATGAACCTAAACTTCATCTGAGCATTCTTACAAAGGCATACTTCTATATGTGACAGGTACACATTTTTCATTGGCTAAGAGGTAAGCTAAGATTTGTTTTCTGCACTCAGGAAATTTGTTTATGTTCAGAAATTTAATTTCATGCATACAGATCTGTTTATTTCTTGGTTTAATGTGCCGATCTAAAATTGTTTTAGTGAACAGAATTTAAAAGAATGTCATTGTTTCACTTTTTCCCTAAAATCTAACAGTAGTGTTGCTATACTAGCATATTTCCAGCAGTTGGTAGCCTGTCCTGTTGCAAAGTAGCCCCCAGATCGACTTTTACATGTGTGTATTTCATGGTAATATCAGTAAGTAGCAAGATGATTAAGAAAGGGGTGAATTAGTTCGTGCTGTTTAGGGCATATTTTGAGGACAGTTTCTGTTAAGAGATACCAAAGAGAGGAAGGTAACAATAACAGCAGTCTCTATGTTTCTTGATGGAAAGCTGGAGGGGATACCTTCACCTTTGAACAGCAAAGTAGGAATAGTTTTCCTTGCTAAAGGAATTGTATTTGCTGCAGTTGGTTCTGATCTGAATTTGCATCATCCTTCTGAACCTTTTTCTTAGAGTAGTAATGCTGGGGCTGTGTATTTTTCCTACCTCCAATTCGAACCTCATCACATTGCTGCCTGGAAGTATGGATATTAGCAATTTAACTAGTCTACAGAACAACAGGTTGAAGCCAAAGGAGGGTGTGTTTTATTCAGCGTAATATTTGTTATTTTTAGCAAGTCTGTCTCATTCTACTTTTGTCATTAATATGCCATGCATACAATAATTTTGGGAGATTTCCTTTGTTAGAGGATTTGTTTACTTGTCTAGCAATGGTGTCTAAAGATAGTCCAGTTAACTGTCTGTTAGCACAAATTTATACCCTCCAATCTGAGATAATAAATCTGTTAGGACAGCAGTAAAAACTTGGCTAATTGAAGGAGTAATGTCCCCAAATTGTCACTGACCAAACCCCTCTCCGTTTGGGCTAGTGCTTGCTAGCCTCAGAGGGGAGTCCCTAGGCCCCCTACGTACCTTGCTGTTGTCTTTTAGGACTGATTTTATGCGTTTAAACCCAGAAAACAGCGAGCTGTTCGTTTTGGACAGCGTGTCAAACAGTGCAAAAACGATGAGGAAAATATGGTTTTTTCGCTTGGAGGGTTCCTGCAAGGTTAGCACAATGATTATATAGAATGGAAATAGAACAGAAAACTACTCAAGAGACAAATAAAATCACCATGAACAGTTCAGAAAAATGACAAATTAGATTGCAAAGTTCGCAAAATACTAACAAGAAAAAGGTTAGTGAACAAACACAAAATTTCTTTATTGATAGGCTTGCAAGAGGGTTGGTTGCGCCACAATTGGCAAGTCCACAACCGATACAATGATTACTTTGCTCAAAGAATGAGTCACTAGACTAAGAGAAAGAGAGAAGAATGAGAACAAAACATTATGTTGTTGTTGCTGCTAAGAACCAACCAATAACCAATGAAGACCATCCAATATATAGGAGAGGAGTGTGAAGAAAATAGGAGTTAATGCGCATGAGGGAATAAGTGTGAGTGAGTAATGCGCATGGGTGAGTTATGAGTGAAAGTGTATGAAGGATAATTTTAGCTTTCCAATGCATGTTAGATTGCTAAATTTGGCATAGGGATAAAGGAGTTATGAGTTAAAGGGAAATTCGCCCTCTTTTTTAGGGATTTCCTAAAATTTATGAATTTTGCGTTTAAAAGCAATTTAGGGACAATTTTTAGAAACCGGTTGCATGGAAAGTGGGAGGAATAGAGTGAAAAAAATTAGCCTTGAGTGGCTAAACTTTCTCCAGATAATGCCACTTCACCCATACACCACCTCATTAACTTAATTAATTTCTCATTAAATGCATAATCCTTGGAAAATGCACCCTTGGTCAACTAATGTCACGTAGGTGCCACATCACCCTGAAACTCTACCACATGTCAAAATATGAGCTTGCCACTTGTCACTGCTGGAGATGACGATGACTACTAAAAATAAAATTTCCAAAAATAGCCATCTCGTCCTAAAAATTTGAAACTTGTCGAAACTAACCCAAACTCTCCACAAATGCTCGGGATGACTAGGAGACCACCACCACAGGTTCACTGCTAAAAATAGAAAGTCCCTACATGTCCATGATATTATACTCATTGGATTCAATTTTCCACAAGGAATCCAAATCCACAATCAAAATCGATATGCGAGCCCTGGTGCTCGACGTGCTAAAAATAGAAATTTGTGCCAAATCATCTTGAAAAAGGTCCAAAAGACTCTGAATGTCTCAAGGATCGATAATATATGCTCAGAATCTAAATCTGGAGCCTACAACTCAAACTGCTAAAAAAAGAAAGTTCTTGCATGTCGACTGAAAAAGTGTTATCAGGCCTAGAATCATGCAAGGACCCTCCCTGTATGCTCAAATTTGCTCCAAACTGTCATGGGACCCACTCAAACCATGTCTGTTAAAAGGTAGCAACACATGTTGTATGTAGACATGGGAAACTGGGCTAACTCTACCTCTGAACAAAATAACCATGTATCGATCATAAACCTACCTCCGATGGGAATCAACCTCTTGCTCAACACAAGTGCTAAACTCTGGGAGAATCTCAGAATGCCAGCCAAAATAGTGCATGCTAGCTCTTAACCCTCAAGATTTCCAAGGGTGGAAATCTAGGGGTTAACATTGCCACACATTAATTGCATGCAGTATCGTCTTTCCCTATTTAATCATATGCATGCACAGTGGCTATTTCTAGTAAGGTCGATGCAGTTAAGTGGCACTTAGAACGAGATAAGGTTAAGTCTTGAGGTGTTTTGATCATAGCCAATTCCTATTATTGGGTATGTCGAATTCCCTCACTAGTTGCATGCCACAGCAATACTCCTTGGCAGAGACACTGAGACTAATTTGTCATTGTTACCCTCTCAAGGGTAACGACCTTTGGATACCCTCACAAGGGTGTCACGTTGTTGCTTACCTAAGATATCATGCACATGTTCGTCAGATCCAAACAGATTCCTTCCTTTTTTTCTCCATTGGGACATGATCATGCTAGCTCAGTTGTGATGTAGCTCATTTCAGTCCTGCTCCTCAGATGACATATGCACTTTGATGTGGTACAGTATGGTCCAGTTTACACCATTGACATTCCATGTGTTAATACTTATTCAGATATGATGATATAACCCTTTGGCATGTTGTGAAGTTGTAAACACCTAACGATTTTCGATTAGCATTTCATAACATACATGATTTTATTACTTGCCTCGTAGTACTTTGGGGAACATGTTTTCTATTAGAAATGAGTCTTTTCCTTGGTTAACTTATACTACTGGGTGTTTAAACTAGATAGCGTGGTCCATATCCTAACCATGTTAATCACTTTCCATCTCCTTGGCATCATTCATTTCCATCCACATAAAAAATAATTACATCATGTCATGTATGACTTCTCAAAGGTCAAAAGGAAAGGTCGATGTGAAAGCCTGAAACAAGTAAAGCCACTAAGGCTAAGAGGTGAAGATCCTGAGACGAACAATATTCGTTCACACATAAATTATCCAAAATATCTAGAATATAAAGTAATCCATTTAGGATGAAATAATAATATATTGAGTAAATGCAAGTAAATGTATAAGAATGAATGAGATGATAGATTACAACCGAGGGCCCATTATATATATTTTGACAGAGTGCCCTTTCATTAATAGTCACGTAATTTTTATAAGACACATATTTTCACTATGTCTCTATTAATTATTATTTTTATTATTATCATCATCATCTTATGTATAGTCATGTTATTTATGTTCATAACATTGCCTTCCTCTTTAGAAATGCTTTGTCCTCAAAGCATATTGATGAAAAGGCTTTAAGTCTTTACTCTTGCTTGTAATGTCTTCACATAATTTTTTATTCTTGATGTTATCATAGTTGATGATACGAGACGATATGAACCTCTGAGTGCTAAGCTCTAATACCGAATCAGACGAACAATGTTCGTTCACACATAAATTATCCAAAATATATAGAATAAAAAGTAATCCATTTAGGATGAAATAATAATCTATTGAGTAAATGCATAAGAATGAATGAGATGATAGATTACAATCGAGAACCCATTATATATATCTAGACAGAGTGCCCTTTCATTAATAGTCATGTCTTTTCGATAAGAAACATCTTTTCATTATGTCTCTTCATTAATTAATTATTGTTATTATTATTATTATTATTATTATTATTATTTATATTATCTTATGTATATTCATATTATTTATGTTCATAACAAAGCCAAAAAATAAAACTTGAGCAATGCCCCTCACTATAAGGCCAATGCCCCTAGTCCTTAGTTGTCTAATGAATATCTAACGAATAGGGAATTGTTCAATAAAGTGAACATCTAAATAAAAAGGCCAAAAGGGGCGATAAAAAACAAGCCGAGGACGGTAACTCAATGATAAGCTCCCTCTAAAAGGCTATTACAAAAAATGCCTAGCCAAAATGAAGCTAGATGAATGAAAAATAAAAAATTACAACCTATGCATGTCTAAGACTTTGAAAATCATCACATGGAATCATTCCCCTTCCCTTTTGTCAATATTACACATTAATGCTTATCTTTCACCTAAAAACTTAGGAATATGGGTTTTTCTTAGGTTTTGATTTATGTATAATGGTTAATAATGTTCCCCTAAGTAAGACTTAGGCAAGTTTTAAAATTAAACCATCTTGTTATGTTTTGCTAAGAGGTTGTCACCAAGTGCCACTAGCTAAGGGGCTAGACCCATCATTTCAAATGGGTATTGTACCTTGGAATATTATTGGACAAATACTTGTAGAGTGCTAGTATCTTGAGCCTACAAGTGCCATTTGATGTGACTAAGTTGATGGGACGACTCATATGTGTGGGGCCGCCATGCTACATTGGATGAGTTGTTTTGATCATTTGACTTGATATTTGACCACCAATTGACTGAACCATTTTCTAGAAGGGGCACACCCTCTTGAAGCCTTTTTATGATGTACTTTGACCCTTTCTAAAGGAAAATATTGTATTACATGAGCAAATATTGATGTGTTATTTTATTATTTTACCTTGTTCATGGTTTTATTAGAGCAAATGGTTTTTGGCTCATGGTATTGAACTAGCACTTGGTTTTGTAAAGTTGTTTTGAGACACCTCTTCACCTATAAAAGAGGTTGATCTCTTCATTTTACTCATTGGCACTATGATGTGGGGGAGCACCGCCCCCCCTTGCTCTCGCTCCTGAATCGTGCTCCTAAAGGAAGCGTTTAGGGAGCACGCTCCCTAAACGCTCCCTTCTGGGAGTGTTTTTCGAGAGCGCGCTCCCGAGGGAAAAAAACGCTCCCTGCCTTAAAACGCTCTATGCCTTAAAAAGTCTCATAACCATGCTTGGAAGCGGAACTTTTGGGTGAATATGATGGTGATCATATACTCGGAGGAGACATGCCACCCCCATCCATTAGCAGTATTCACAGTGGCCATTATCACGTGGGGGCCATTCAGCGGTTGGTCATGTTCCACAAACACTTCCATCTACTCCTTTTCTCCAAAGATACGAGAGAAGAAACTAGAAGTTTCTTGTGGCAAGAGGAAAACTTAGAGCATAATACTTAGTACTTGCCACTATATACTAGATCTTTTTTTCTGTTTCTTGTTTAGAAGTAGTCTCTAGAACTTAGTACTTTGTATTGACTCTTTATTATGGCTTATTTTGTAAACAATGAAGTTATGAACATTATATGACAGTTTACCTTTGAAGTTTGAAGTTTGAAATTTGAACTATTGATTGAATCTTACAACTCGTTGGTAATGAATATGATGCTCTAGAGTCTATTTCATTTTGTAGTTGATGTTGTCTATTAGTATGTTACAATCTATTGATGACAAATGTTTATGATTGATGATATATGTGTACTAAATGGTTGATGCTTTAATGATCATCACTAATCAATTAGTTAAATGATCTTATATCTATATTTTCATGTTTTTTGCAATTGATTCGACATTCTACATGTTTTTTATATATATGCATCAAAATATATATTTTTTATGTATTATATAAAAAAACGCTCACGCTCCCAGAAATTTTTGAAAATCGACACTCCCGCTCCTTGCTCCCAACAGCCTTGGATTGGAGAATAAAGGAAAGACTTTCTTGACATAATTTGGTGTAAGTCATTTTGTTTGTTGGTGAATCTTCCTTCCATGGTTGAATCGATGGCTAGAATATGATGAAGTCTTGATGAGTCAAAGGTGGCTAGAGAATCGATTGAACAAGGCATGGTTATTGCCCTATTTTGTTCCCCGTATATGGTTATTTAAATTTAATGTTCATAAAGATTAATGTGTAGAACTTGGTCTTTTCACATAAAATTTAGTTAATCTCTTTAGCAACCCTCTTAGGCTTGATTCAGCTCATGATCATACCCTCCTTGGAAATTCTTCAAAACCCTTTCCATAGATTGGATCGTCCCCATGCTCACTCGCTGGTGTAAGGAACTTCAACAATTTCTGAAACTTCAACAATTTCTGAAAGGGAAGGAATTTTCATCAAGGCCTGAATAGACCCCATCACCCAATGGTCGGCAAGTTTCTTTACTATTTTTTTCAATCAATTTCAAAATAGTCCAACATCCTTTTCTAATTTTTTGAGCTATATTGTCATATCCTTCTCTGATTTCTATGTTGGTTGATCAATCATTTTATATATTTTACCAGCAGTTTAAGGGTTTTGAACTGGCCTTACTACTGCTTGTTATCATTACTTCAAACACAAGGGCTATTTATTTGTTCTACAGGTCAGATCTATTTCACATAGCCCTATCATCATCCCCTTGGGCCGATCTGCAATCTGGGCCGAGTTTGTAGGGTTTCCAGAGGACAAATATGTGATAAACCAGTCATTCTGAGGGACGTTGCAAGGTGTTTGTTTTCCAGGCTGTCCCATATTTCAGGCCATCCAAAAAACTTCCCTAATGAACACAATAAACCTTTTCAACATAAGTCAATCTACTGCTATAATGTTACTTTTCTGCAGGTCAAAATCTTTTACTGGACATATCTTAGATCGATCTGTTATCCATCTTGTTAAATACTTTGCAGGTCACACTCCATCTCACCTTGTCTCTAGTTGATCTATTCTATAGAGGTTGGATCTAATGTTTCGGCTATACATTTACTCAGATCTAACAACATTTTCTGCAGGTCAACTTCACAGATTTATTTGAAATTGATCTGCATTTTCCTGAATAGATCTAACTTTCGTTTCAAATTCGCGCATGGAACTAGCACTCTCGCTTTGCTAAACTAAATCATTGCTTTCCAAATTCAACCTTTCTTTTTTATGGGCAAATTTGATTATTTCTTGAGAAAGGTTTTGTGCATCTAGTGTTTTCTCTTTCATAATCTGAACCTGGATCTAACATAATGATGCTTTACTAATTCATCTCACATGCTGATTTAAAGATAATCTTGCACTTTTCACCATATCCAAGGGTTTCTGTTATCCCCTAGCCTAGGGATAACTAAGGAGCTTATGTCTCAAGGCCCACAAGTCCTAGACATGGAGTCCCTGGAACCATATTGACTTGAGCCTGGCCCTGGAGGGCCCATCTTTCTTCTTCAGCGCCTCCATCCTGTCAGCAGCAGCAGCATCATCCATCCCATCAACCTGGTCCTTCAGCAGCAATGGGTCTTGCTCCATGAGGTAATGAGTTCGGGTATCATGGTATGTGTCACTCTGATTCTCAAAAAATTTGAATATGTGCATTTGATTCTTTTTGCTTCATGACATGTGCTTGGACTTTATGCCTTTTGACGTGTCCATACCTGGGGGGGATGACAAAATGCCCTAGCAAGTTGGTTCCCTTAGGAGTGAGTTGCCACCGGGCGGGTTCATGAAAGGCCATCGTCCATTCCCACCATACTTATCACTTTTCATCATCTTCCCTCTCATCCATCCCCTGCATTGGTTAAGGCATTGGGTTTGCCAAGCTAGCATAGGGTTGTACCTTGCCTAGTGGGAAGAAGGGGCTAAAGGCCTAGAGGGTAAAAGAAGTTGGCAAAAGATAAGAGCCAAAAGAACAAAACCTTCAGATGCTTCACCCAGGGATCCCCAAGAAAGCAATAAAAGGCTTCTCAGTAAGAAAAAGGAGGGACCCATAAAATAAATAAACTCAAGACCTAGTTAAAGGATAGGGCGTTTCATCACGAGCCCACCTATTAGGTCCATGGGCATGTAGCGGTATGACACTATCATTCAGCTGGCCACCACGCCAAGGTTGTGGCTCTTGGTGGCATAGCCCAAGAGAAAGGGGGTCTCATCACGAGCCAGCCTTCTCATCTCCGTGAAATGCTTGTGGGTAACGTTGTCACCACTGGTCAACACACCAGGGCAGTGTCCCCTAGCTATTCTTTTGAAAGAAAAAGTAGTAAGATGAAAAGGGTAAAAAAGGCATTGAATGGGCTTGGAAACACTTGTATCCATGACAAGGTGCAGCTCACCCTCTTCAGAGGCACCCACAGGTAAGCCATACATTTCCCTGTCATCACTGCACCCATTGCCCAAACATCCCCATACCGTCTCATGCACTTACATGACCTAGATTGGTCTTCACCTGGAAACATCCCACATCTAGGGGGAATTAGCCCAATAGGACATCCTGAAACCCTCTCCAAACCTGGCTTGTAGAATAGCATAACATCTTTGAGCACTTGTCTGGGAA
>ML777715.1:296202-318027 GCA_009831015.1 Picea engelmannii
GACCTTAGGCTAATTGCTCATAGTTATTTCTGTGAGATAACAGGTTTCCATGCAATCAATTGTAGCCGGGTTACTGTGGTAGAATTAGGACTGAACCTGCAATGAGTCAACACTGTTGGTTCTAGATCGACATGCTACTCTTTGTTTTCCAACTTGCTTATTGTTTTATTGTTCTGTGAGTTCTGTTTTGGTAAATCGTGTAAGCTCTAAGGAAAACAAATACTTCTGTTGGCTCTATTTCAAATTGACCCTTTTGCTGGTGTATCCAGTAGAAATGCCTTTAAAAAAACCATAAAAAATTGATAGCAGTGAAAGCAAATTAGGCTAGTAAAACTGTTAAAGAAAAGGATCTGAGGTTTCTATCAGACAATAGACTCATTATGACAGACTCCGTGGACCCTACATGAGACCACCTTACAAGCTTATTTGAACTGGGAAATGGGAGGCCAGCATCAGATTTTGAGTTATATCTTCTCTACAAGAGGCTACTTGACTCCCAAGTCCAATCACATATTGCGGAGGATATCCTCACAGTTAAATACTCTTCTGCAAATGATATCCTCAAGCAGTTAAGTTTTATGGTTGCATCTCATTTAATGACATCTTCTATCTTGCTGTCATACTCCACATCGTTGATTTATAGTCAGGGTGTTTTGTCTTTGGCCTAGAGAGGTTTTACTTGGCTGCTTGTGGACGGCAATATAATTTTGTTCTTTCTATGACCCCCTTTAAAATTCTTATCAATCAAAAGTGTTTAAAGATCACAAAAATTTTCAGTCGTTCTAAAAAACACTGCAGGCCAGGAGTTAGAGCATCTCACCATAGCTAATAACAGAAAATGCAATTTGAACTTTTTGATCCTGAATGCAAATAAATATTTTTCCTCTTTTTGCTCCTATTTTATTTCCATGAATTTGCAATGGAATTAATAGTGACCATGTGACTGTGATGGGACTAGGATTGAAACCGCTAGGAGTGAACATTGTTGGCTGTACACTGGCATGTTAGTCTGCGTTTTAAGTGGATTACCATTTTCTTATTCTTTAAGTTCTGTTCCTTTCTGTGGAGGAAAGCCAGAAGGTTGTAAACTCTAAGGAAAACAAATTCTTGACTCTTGTTTGAAATTGATCCTTGTGCTGGTGTATCTTTGTTATTTATATTCTGCTAAGAAAATTGCCTTACAACAAAAAATTATAACCAAAAAAACACTGCTAGCGATAAAGATAAACTGAGCTAGTAGAACTGTTAAAGAAACCAAACAAAAGGTTCTCATCATAAAATTGACCTAGATGAAGCATCCATTGGTCAATGTCTAGGTCCATTGTGACACGCTTCAGGGATCCTACAGGAGACCACTTTAAAAGTTTCTTTACACCTGGAGATAGGATTCTTACATCAGATTTTAGGATCAAATCACATCTTCACTACAAGAAGCTACTCAACTCCCATCCCAGGCTTCTAAGGATACCCTCATATCCACATACTCTTCTCCATAGAGCATCCTTGAATAGTTAAACTTTAAATTCTGTTCCTTTCTGTGGAGGAAAACCAAAAGGATGTAAACCCTAAGGAAAACAAATTCTTTTGCTGACTCTTGTTTGAAATTGATCCTTGTGCTGGTGTATCTTTGTTATTTATATTCTGCTGAGAAAATTCTCTTACAACAAAAAATTATAACCAAAAAAACACTGTTAGCAATAAAAGTAAACTGAGATAGTAGAACTGTTAAAGGTACTGACCACAAGGCTTCCATCAGACAATTGACCCAGATAAGACATTCATTGGTGAATTTCTGGGGCCATTGTGACACACTTCAGGGATCCCACAGGAGAGCACTTTAAAAGTTTCTTTGCACCTACAGATAGTATTCGGACATCAGATTTTAGGAGAGTCACATCTTCCCTACAAGAAGCTACTTGACTCCTATCCCAGGCTTCTAAGGATACCCTCATAACCACATACCCTCCTCCATCTCATTTCATGGCATCTATCTTACAGATACATTAAAGTTCTTTGTTCTATACTATAGTATTGTGTTTATATTTAGCATAGTGACTAGTGCTGGTGTATCTTTGTTATTTATAATATATATTCCGCTAAGAAAATTATAGTAGAACTGAGATGTAGAACTGTCAAAGGAACTGACCAAAAGGCTTCCATCAGACAATTGACCCAGATAAGATATTCATTGGTGAATTTCTGGGGGCATTGTGACATGCTTCAGGGATCCCACAGTAGAGCACTTTAAAAGTTTCTTTGCACCTGCAGATAAGATTATGACATCAGATTTTAGGAGAGTCGCATCTTCCATACAAGACGATACTTGACTCCCATCCCATGCTTCTAAGGATACTCTCATAGCCACATATCCTTCTCCATAGAGCATCCTTGAATAGTTAAAATTTGTGGTTTTGTCGCATTTCATGGAATCTATCTTACAGTCATTTTAAAGTGCATTGCTCTATACTATAATCATTTAGCCTAGAGAGCTTTTACTTGGGCATCCGTGGGCATTGATACAATCTTGTTCTTTCTATCACCCCATTTAAACATCATACGAATCGAATGTCTTTACAGATAACAACATGGTTCTTCCATCCCAAAAACTATTGGAGATCAGTTATTCGCAAGGGCTGTGTTCTACAGAAAGCCACTAGTTATGATCAAAGCCCGTGCTTGAAGATGTTTAATCTCAGTGAAGCATTAAGACTCTTCTCTCTTAAATTTTTATTCTGAATAAATCTCTCAAACACTCAGAGTTTAAATGACTTGAATGGCTATCCCAGATTCTGCGTGGATTTCAGAATTGTTAGCTATATTGATAGATTACTGTCTGAATGTGATGCAATTCTGTTACGTTTTCCAGGAATATTAGCAGACCTAAGACTGAGATAAAAACTAGGTTGCTTCAGCATTAAGTTGTTTTCCCATGAGTTGGACTTTAGTTTATCACTGTTGGACTTGTTAATAATCTGTTATTTCCCAACGAGGCATTAGTTCACTGGGTAGATTCACGGAGTGTTAATTTGTCCATTAGGGTTCAATTCTTGCTGTGGTCTATCCCACCTGCATGGCATGAGTTTCAAAGGATTGAGATTGGACACAAGTCATGGGCAATTTTGGCAAAATTGCTACCCTTCAGACCTGGCAATCCAAAGGAAGTCTGCTCTTGTGGTGCAGGCCCTTGGGACATGTTTTTTGAAGTGCTTCCAAAGAATGCTGGCGGGGGACAGAACAATAGTCCGGTTGGTCTCAGCTGAGTGCTTGCCAGTTGGAGACCTCGATTCAACCCCCGCTAGGTGCATCACTCCACCTCTTGGTGCCAATTCTAACTCAGGCTGGGGAGGATTATAGTGGTGACAACAGGAGTAGAACTCTTGATCTGTAATGAGCTGGTGGATACTAGGATATGTGTTTACTGATTCCCCTCTGCTAAAATAAAACAAAATAAAAAAATAAAAAAAAATTAAATGCTTACAAAAAAATTAACAATAATCTGCCAGATGCACAGAGATGTCTGTGATATTCAAAATTTATCGTACACATTTGATAGTTGAGACCTAATGAAAGCCTGCCATCTTTTCCCCCCTACATTTGATGACTTCTCAATTTCATTTCAAAACCTGGATTTCCATCTCCCATGCTTCCAATATGTTTGGGATGGTTAACAACCCCCCCCAAAAAAAAACTCGCTCTGTCTCAGCTTAAACTTTTATGAAACTTGATCTGTAGTTAAATCTGGAAGATAAGAGGAAATAATAATTAAAAAGTAGAAAACAAGACCATGTGAGCATTCATGCCACATTAGCAGCAAAGCCACCCACAAATGGTTGGAGGATGACAGTGTTGGGCTAAGTCACATGGTTCGGGTTCGAGTTCGGGTTCGGCAACGATTAGGTTCGATTCGGGTTTGAAATTTCCAATAAGGTTCGGCTTTAGGTTCGGCTATATATATTGAACCCTAATGAAACCTCGTCCCAAACCTCAATAAAGTTCTCTTTCAAATTCGTCCTAAGGTTCGAATTCGGGCACACATTCGAGTTCGTTCAGGTTCAGCGAACCTTGAGGTTCGTTGAATTTCGAACCTCAGGCTTCAGGTTCGACGAACCCTGTGACTTAGGTGTTGGGGAACTTTCTGTCGTTGGGGTTTGCTGAGTTTGTTAAAAGGCAAATGGACAGTGGGAGATGAGGAGTCTAAAGTCAGGAGGATGGCAGCATGGGCTGCAAGAGTTACACCAAAGAGGAAGGAGAGCTGCTGCCATGCAGGAAATAGCCAAGACAGAAAAAAGAACAGAGCATCGAATCCTTGCTGCCAATGCCAGGATGCAAGATGACTTGTAATATCTGTAAAACTCTCATTTCATAAATAAATTCTTACTTTTCCTTCTGAAAGTCTATGCTGTAAAATTGATTTCTTGCTGTTAATGTTTGACCACAATTCCTTGTGGCTGTAGCATAATATAGTAGAATAATGAAGTGTATAAACAAACTAATATGCCCCATTCCTGGCATCCTTGCAGTCTTGTTTTTCTGTTTGGGTATTTGTGCTGAAATCTGCATTAGCAAATTTACCTGGGCATCATCTCTATCATGTCTAGTGGCTTCATTTATTTGCTGTTACAAACGCTTCTTTAGCAGTCTGGTTTCCTGCTGTAAAATCTGTTTGGCAGGAGCTGCCCGGACTGATCATTTTGGTATCAGAGCATTTCAATCTTGGAAATGCTTCCTAGATTTATTTTTGTATTGAATAATGTTTTAAGCAAGAGCGGCTGAAGATGAAAGGCTGGACACAAAACCAGAGCCGAGGCTGAGCAAAAGCCAAAGCCAGTGTCAGAGCCTGAGCTAAAGTCAGGGTCAGAGCCTAAAAAAAAGCCAGAGAGACTGGGCAAGAGCAGGAGTCAGGACCTAAGCAAGAGCGGGCGTTCCATAAAAGAAAATAATTATTAAAAAATAAAAAATAACACTATGCGGGCATTCATGCCACGTTAGCTGCAAAGTCACCCACAAATGGTTGGAGGAAGACAGTTTTGGGGAAGTTTCTATCATTAGGGTTTGCTGAGTTCGTTAAAAGGCAGATGGATATTGGGAGATGAGGAGGCTGCAGTCAGGAAGACGCAGAAAGGGCTGCTAGAGGCAGATCAAAGAGGAAGGAAGTCTACTATCATTGAAAGATAGCAGAAAAAACAGGGATAAGAACGGAGCATCAAATCCTTGCTGCCAATGCTGGGACACAAGATGAGTTGTAATATCCGTAAACTCCCATTTAATAAATAAATTCTTATTTTTACTGTCAGGGAGCCTCTTCTGTGTAATTGATCTTCTGTTAATGTTCGTTTTTCCACTCCTTATTGCTGTAGCATACTATGGTAGAATAATCAGGCAGATAAGCAAAATTTTTCTGCCCCGTCTCTCGGCATCATTATAAACCTGTTAGAGGTATGGATTTGTGATGTAATCCGTACTTCCAGATTTATATGGGGCATTACCTTTATCGTGTTTAATAGCTTGGTTTAGTAGCTGTTACAAAAGCTGTATTAGCAGAAAGGTTTCTCCTGCTGGAAAGTATGTTTGTCAGGAGCTGCCCAGACAGATTGAAACTTACTACGACATGAGCAAGGGAAAGTAAACGGGGCCTTGGTTCACTAGTGAGGTTGCTGGAGTATTAACCCATCCACCAGGTTCCGTTCTCACTGTGGTCTGCCCCGCCCTAATGTAATGTCTCAAAAAGGTATGAGTTCGAGTGCAAGTTACCAGTGATTTTGTCCTCGTTATGTTAATAGGTAACGGAAGCCTGAGACAACCAGCTTAGCTTCTGAGTCTATGTTTTATCTGCCAACGGAAGTCAAACCCATCCACCAGAGTTCCAATGTGAATAGGGTATTGGTTCACTGGTGAGGTTGCTGGAGTATTAACCCATCCACCAGAGTTCCATTCTCGCTGTGGGCTGCCCTGCCCTAATGGAATGTCTCAAAAAGGTATGCTGTTGAATGCAAGTCCCCAGTGATTTAGTCCCTGTTATGTTAAAAGGTAACAGAAGCCTGGGATAACCACCTTTGTTTATGAGTCTAAGTTTTCTTTGTCAACAGGATTCGAACCCCCAACCCCACTGGTTGGAAATTGCCACCCACCAAACAACACAGCCTGGGACAACCACCTTAGCTTATGAGTCTATGTTTTCTTTGCCAACAGATTCGAACACCCAACCCCACTGGTTGGAAATTGCCACCCACCGAACAACCCGTCAGGTGTCCTTCAATTCGACATTTTGTGTCCAAAATTCTCAAAATTCAGTTGTGCATAATTTTGTTTTCCGTGATTAAAACGTATTAATCTTGAACAGATTAGAACCCACACATAAAAATGTTCAAAATGCAGAGCATATATACATACATTTTTTTCTGTTTGAGGACGCGCAAAGCCCGTGCTTTGATAGCGTTCTGAGAAGGACCGGGGCGGGTCTTCCTGAGCTGCTCTTTGTATATGCAGAGCTCCGCGTCCAATTTCTTGATCTTTTCGTTAATCACATCGCCTCTCTGGTTCATCTGCCCCCAATAAAAAGATTCCATCACAGCTACTTTCTCTGATCATCCATGGCTATCTACATTATAAATGTAATAATTGCTCAAACTCTTACCTTCTCAGATGCCTCCTCCACGGATGGAGAAGGAGGGGCCGCCTTTTTCTTCTTGAAACTGAATAATCGCTTCATCATATTTGCCTGAGTCGAATTCTCCAATGCACTATCAGTATCGATGTGCGAGTGTTAAGGCTCCCCTACTGCTGCTCTGCTCTACTGTGCTGGTAACGGAACGTTATCTGTGTATGGTTTGCGCGCCAATCCCCCATGGCCATACCCTCTTAAATTTAAATGCAGTGGAAATATGATTTTCAAACGAGTCAAAGGATTTTAACGGAAGGGTTGAAACTTGAAAACATTTACCAAAATGTAAAAATAATATTTTAATATTGTAAATATTTTAATATTTTTCCAATAAAAAGTGGGAAAAGTGTTGAATTGGCAAGCCACTCTCTCTTTTCATATTATATATGATGACGCTCATTTCAAGATTATTTTAATTTTATTAACCCATCGATTACAGTTCAAATACTCTACAATTCTTTTTTCAAATTTTTTAAAGTAAACTATTGAGTTATATTGTAGGGGCTCCTTCTCATGTAAATAAAATACATAATAAATGTTTTTAATGGATGTGGGTAGGGTTATGAATTTTAATTTTGAAAATATTTACTTTAATATGGGAGAGATGTTTCAAAGTTTTTGGATTGTAAAGTAATTTTTATTTATATTATAAAAATCATTTTAATATATTATTGTCTAAGTTCTTTTATGTTTAAATAAAAAAAGTGAAGTGAGTTTTAATTGAATAGTTCATAAGGTACAATATTTATTGAGGTTTTGTAAATGGGGTAGCAAGCTTAGTGGGCTTGATTGTGGGGGACATTTCATAGTTAAGTGTGTTTGAGCCAAAGGAGTCTTGGAATGGGTGACTACCTAGGAAGTCCTTGTTACCGGGTGCCAGCCCCATAAGTGATGATCGATGTTGTGTGATTCATTTCGTTGGTTTCAATCCCACTTCTTCACCCTAGTGATCATCACCCGATGTAATGAGTATTAAGTGGACTATTCAAAACATGAGAATTATTGGTCAATTGTGACTAATACTCATGGATATGGGTCATAGATTAATGACTTACTCTATGCAATTAATCCCAAAAATGATATCTAACATCTTAACATATTTAGCAAAATTTCAATGACATACTTGATTTGACAAAAGATGGCATGTTGTATATATTGAAATATGTTTTGTTTGTTAGGTTGTGATTTAGTGACAATTTGTAATGATTGTTCAACGGGGTATTCCTCCTTTGTGTGGATTTGTTTGATGTGGTTATTAATTATATTAAATGTTGTTGATCTAACCATTGGACATAGTATTATATAGTATTAACAAAGCCTTTACAAATTTTATGGAAATATTATTGTATAACCTTGATAAAGTGTTAATGAGTCTTGTTGATTAGGTATAACTTGGATGGTTGGGAGGAATGATAGTTATCTTCCCCACCGAGGTTCAATTCTCGCAAGTGACATATTGAGTTCTTAACGAGTATGTTATTGTAATGTCTTAGAGATTTGTAATTTCAAAAAAAAAAGTGTCAACAAGTCTTATTCTTTGCTTAATTATGTGAAGATGGATTGAATTTCTTTTCACATTTACCTTTTTTTAACAAGAAAAGGGGGGAAATTTATTGAAATAAAAACAACGTTTGGAAACACCTGCGTAGTACAACCAGCCCAAAAATAGAGGCTAATCTCTCAACAAAACCCTATAAAAGGGCCACTGAAACTACTATAGCAAGTAGTGCTAATACTCCATGTTTCTGACAACCGAATTTTTTTCCCGAATACATTATGTGATATACACCTAGTATATATATACAAAAATGGAACATAATTATATAAAAACCTTAGTTGATAGGCCCATAATAGCACCATTGCTATGCTTATGGTGCAGGTGAATTCAAGTCTAGTTGCACTAGAGTCACTACTGGTGAGGAGGCTACGTCAAACTTCATTGAGACTTCAATGGTTGGTGATGACTCTAACACTTGTTAGGGTCAGGCTCTAATATCTTTTGGTTGTTGACAAAGGGTGGTGCATTTGTCCTACAATTGTGAAATTGCTTGCCTTTGCTTCATTGATTCCTCTGACACAGTGAGAATGTGGGCCAAAATTCCATTGTATCTGATTTGCAGAATGAGAACCGTGTTCCTGGTGTCTTCTAACTCCCCCTCCAACTACACTACTTGTTGAACCCATCTCCCTTAATTTCGAGCTACCATAACTTTCATTGATTTCATGTACTCCTGTGAATACTCAGTGGGGAATTGAACTGGAAGCAAGGCAGACGACACATAGATGGAGAATAGAAGGAGAGCGGCCTCTCCCGAGCAACTGTACTGAGCCACAACAAAATCTTGCTCGAAGTTAATTGCCACTCATGCACGAGTTGCATCATTGTCCCCTACTATCCACCTTATGCAATCATGGCAAGAGGCTACAACATATCTATGAGCACCAATAATTGTCCCACATTGCAGGGAAAATATACCTCTAAAACTCCATAAATGATTGATCCCACCGGGTGGTAATGTATCGGGCTCATGGAATTAAATGCTAGGCATGCGTCGATGAGGATGTGATGATTGTTTGACAATTGCTTACATTTAAGTGATTTGAATGCCGCCGAAGGGGGAGCGCCCCCCCCCCCCCCCCCCCCCCCCCCCCTCCAAATTTTAATTAATTTTTTATAATTATGCCTAGGGGGAACGAATGGGTTGTAATGTCCCTTCATTTGTAAACATTTGAATATTTTAATTTTGATTGTTTATGTTGTGGAAGTTTTTGAGAAAAAGACTTATGCTAAAATTATATCATTGAAAAACATTGATGATGATGAATATTTTTGTAAATATTAGTTTTAATTTGTTTTATTTAACTAGAGACAAACTAACTAGAGAATCCACTTACAAAAAGAGTAAATCATTATTCCATGGGAGAGTGAAAAGGGATAAAAACCACCAGAGTAAATATTTTCCATGAGGACAAGTGTAAACCTACTCCCAAAGATGTGGAATGTGAGGGAACAAGCTATAACAAAGTTCGGCCAAGAATATTCCCTAGGGTTATGGATGAGGCTAACTTGGAAAAAGACATAGGCAAGCTATTACTTCTTCCTAGTAACACAAGAAAAGACAAGTATATAGGAGACAGGACCTTGCTGAGTACTTGTGAAGGAGTATTTGAGTTTGATGGTTCTAAGAAAGAGTCAAACTCTAATTTATCTGGAGAAGGTTATACAGATTTTTCAGTCCCTATGGAATAATGATTTAGGCTCAGGGGTGACAGGAACAAGTGATCTTGGTTGTTCTGGTCTATGATTGGAAGGAACTGGATTCTCTACTCAATTTATTCCTAGAATCTTGAAGCATGCTCAAATATGTTTACTTCTTTTAAATGTTATCTGTCATGTTACATAATGACAAATATTTGCGGTAGGGATTAAATGTGAAAATATTTATATATTTTTGAGTTATTAAATTTAAATGCAACAAAGAAAATAAATATTTACGTATTTCTGAGTTATTAGATTCAGATACAACAAAGAAAAATAAGTATTTACATATTTATGAGTTACTAGAATTAGTTGCAACATGGAAAAGGGTTTATACACACGATGAATATTTTTTACTCTAAAACCAACTATCTTTTTATTACGGGAATAAATATTCCCATAATGTTTTTATATAAAGTTTTGTGTTGTATTTGTGTTTGCTTTTGCTTTTGTTGCAACAAGTAATAGTTGTAGTATGTATAGTCACAACTGATGGAGACACTTATGTGTGATTGACACTAATAGTTTGGTTATAGCCAGAAGCATCTTTGCATTAATAAAGTATTACTTATTTCAAGGAAATTCTTATTTCAATCATTGCTACAAGAAAGCAAAGCAAATATAGTTAGACTATACAACGTTGGTCATCCAAGAAAATATTTTCCTTCAAGAATGATGTCAAGAAAAAAAAATAGAACATCATTGTAGAAACAGTGAATGAATAGTAAACTATACATGCAGAGATTCTATGTGTTAGTTATTTGTTACAAGATCCAAGTTGAACAAAAATATAACAAGAATGTAACTACAATACAAAGATATTGGTTTAGTTACATGAGGTAAGACAATGCATATAATCTATAAAATGCAATAGCATTTTGATAATCCAAGTATGGTGTTAAACCACCAGAATATAACCAGTACTATGCAAACTGTATATACAAGAAATATACAGTGTATTAAGACGTCAATCAAACCAAGGGTTGAGTGTATACAAAAATATATTAGAGTCTTTAAATAAGAGAAATGTTAAGGTTCTTTCGAAACCCTGGAGCTGTCAGCAAGGTCAATTAGTATTGGATAACAATACAAATAACATCACGGTATTTTAATTGATAAAAACAAAACCCTCATCTTAACATAGGATTCGAAGAACAAAATATTCGACTCTGGAAACGATACATGTAAAACCCATGAACGCAAATTTGAAATGGGTGAATCGTGTATCAAACCATAAACGTCAATGGAGATCATCCAACCAATTGAAGAGTTTAATACATTATACAAAGAGGATGAATGATGAATCCCTCGTCATGATCCTAACCCAGAAGCACGATAAAACCACTTTGTGTTTGAAAACATTTGAGGAGACTACTCAAAGTCGAACTCTGTATAGCTTCCTGAGAGCATACTTAGTGGCTTGCTAGATTAAAAGGTGTACTTGTGATATATGGCATCACAAGTCTGAGTTCACCCAAGGGATATAAGAGAACCCTATATAGAGAAATGGTTAACATTATAATATAACCAAACAATACTTGAGAACCGAATAAATGTACAATTGTAAAAAAAATATCTCTTACCCTCCAAGCAAGTCAACGAATTTCACCGTTGTCTCTTAGGCATAGAACCGACCTATAAAATAACAAATGTATTAAAGGAACATCAATATGAAACAATAAGTCTAAACAATGTTACTACAACAGAGCAAAATCATTCAAGCAAATAAGTTAAGGTATCAACTGTGAAAGTGTGAGCACGGGTATCACTGCTACCTCCAAGGGAAATCGTTAATGGTCTACTAACAAACCGTTTTGGCACAGGTCGACACTACAAACTTTAACAGGTCTACACATAAATCATATATCTAAGCTTCAGGAAAGAAATGAAATAAACTATATATTGACTAAAGTAAACTTTTACCTATTGAACGCTTGATCACCTAGGGAAAATTGTTACCTGGAGTTAGCAATGGTAACGTCGTCTACAATTGCCTGTATCAAAGATAATGAAACTCTCAGTACAAAAGACCAGAGCGTGAAAACACTTGGCTACACAAAGCATTGTTTGAAAAGAAATGAACTCGTAATAAAGCTTGGATAACACGCTCATCAAGGTATGAGAGTACAAGAGTAAATTGGACTTCCAATCCCATTACTCATACTAAGACGTGGCCCATTCCAATGTTTCCAACGCGGATAACCAAGGCCATCGATCATGGATAAACCTGAGTTTACACATAGTTAGATGTATGGCTAGTACACAATGGGTCAAGCCTCTCAAATGTCTATGTGATGGTAAAATGTGTTACAATTGTATGCATTGAGTGCCCAAACTATAACCTTCGGCTCGATGGAACAAACAAGCATAAGCTTGTCTATTGAATGCACTTGAGAAATTATTGTTTATAGGTCAATCCATATAGAATATGATTGTTTCTCTTGGGTATGGTTTATTACCTAGTAGGGAAATGAAAGATCAATATTTGCATTGAATTCTTTAAGCATTAAATATGAAAGAACTATGTTAGTACAATAATAAAAATGGAGTCTTGTAAATAGATTGTAATAAAAGAGAAGAAAATAACTTTGCGTAAGAAATAGATGGGCAAGCTCTGGTAAATGTTGAAAGACTCTACAGGGAGTAAACATATATATATACATATATATGTTAGTAGATAACCATGAATAAAAGTATAAACTAGGAAAGTTATTGATGAGAGGATAAAGTACTTGATGACAAGATGATAATATGTTAATGATGGTGTTTGGAACGAAACCATAAACATTATGTAAATTGGAGTATTAAGTACCCCTATCCTGTCATGGCGTCGCCATGACTATTAGTTAATAATATTAAGAAAAATAGAAGTAAATATACTCTTAGTCACATGCCAGTAAGAGAGATGTTAAACAATAACAACATGGGAACAATCATAATGTCTTATTAAAAAAAATAAAAAATGTCAAAAAATTAGTGATGTTACATGGGCTTAACCTAGACAAGTGGGTAAAGAACCAAGTGCTCCCCCAAGATATAAAATTTGATGTAGATAGGTAAGTCATGGAATGATTTCAGGAGAATGAATTCTAGTGACCAAAAGAAATCCTTCCTCGAATTGGATGGCTTGATTGGCTTATCTATCCACCTCCCTATTACACATTATTTTGGTCACCTCAGTGATCACCTGACAACATGTGTTCATGTTCCCTAAAAATATTAAAAGAGACTTTCTCCATGGGAAAAGTGATTTGATTTCCTCTGCCAAAAACCGTATGAATGAAGGTCGTTGCACCCTGCTATATGCATGGGGTGCGGCGATGCCTGATCGTCGCATCCTGCATTATACCTGGACTGCGATGTTATCGCATGTTGCTATATGCATAGGGTGCGACGATGCTTAAAGCTTGGAAAAAGTTAAATTTCATGAATGCTTTAGAAGGGGATCTTCTAGAAGATGAGGTGGCCTCCGATTGGTTTGGATCTTACTCACTTCTCTGATTTGGTGGGATCATCCTAATCTCCTCATCCATCTCTCTTTCACACTATATAAAGTAGGATCTCTCATGGAAAATGCTAAGGTTGAATAAGCTAAGAACTGTATGGAGAGTTCTACTTTAGATTATGCTTGAGAACTTTGCTTTAGTTCTTCAAGTCAGATTGTGGATCTTCTTCATTCAAGGCATTGGAGCAAAGGAGTGTGTGTTGAAGCAAAGAGACATAGAAAGGGGACCTTGCAACATCAAGGCATGGGTTGTATTCTCCACTTTCTATTCACTTAATACAGTAATGCATTTCTTCCCTATATAATCACCTTGTCTTCTATTGTATAATTCCTTGATCATATACATAAACTTCATTAGAACACATGTATCTTTGTTTTCCCTCTTTGTTGGTTTGTGATTCTTGAACATGCTTACTATTCTGCAAACTCAAGGAATGAGCTACAAAGACAACACTAGCGAGTACAAGCGTTGTTTAAAAGGTATGTCACTTGTGACTCATTAAACTAGTTCATATGATGATGAAGTTTAAGGCAAAGTGTGCATTTTGTTCTGTTTTGTTCTAGTTTCTAGTGGAATCTGGGGAGATTTGTTTATGTCCGCATTTACCGATTAATCCGATAACAAAATTGGCGACCATACTGGGGATACGACTTTCTTTTGGTTTTTTGCTTCTTATTTTCTTTTAGCCTGCCTTCTTTTGGTTAAATTCATTCTCTGAGTCTGTGGGTGATCCATCTAAACTCCCTCGGTCTGAAAGTTCAATTAGATTTTTTGTCTTTCTTTCATTTTTTCCTTAGTTACAGATATCATCGCATTGTGCTATATAGACAGGTTGCGGCGATCCTCTAACATCGCACTCTACTGGTGCAGACCAGTGCGACGACATCGCACTGTGCTCTATTGGCAACCTGCGATGACCCTAGCTTGTCGCACGTTGCTCCACTACCACCTGCGACGATTCCCGTAGGAATTGTTGGAGAGAGCCATTTTTTCTTTTTTTCACCCATTTTTTGCCTCAATTGCCTGGGATGAACTTCTGATACCAGTGTTTGATTGATTTATGAGTTTAAAGCTTGCATTTGATTGGTTTTCAGAGATTGAAATTTTTTCTTTATGAATTTTGTAAGTTTTTCTTTTGATTCTTGTCACAAGGGTATAATCTCTGGATCTTGGTCATGAGTGCTTGTTTGACAAGGGGTCTTTGATTCGTTTGAAATTTTGGATTGTTTTTACTTTCCAAATTGTTTATTGATTGAGAGACATTTTTGTTTGCATTTGACAAAAGGTTTTCCAATCATTTCATTTTTTGTCTATGTTATGAGTTTGATTTGGGAATTGTGTTGAGAGTGTGTTAATTTTCTTGGATAACGCTTTATTTTCTTCATTACATCTCTAATTTGATTTGAGAAAGAAAGAATTGAAGTCATTTATTCATTTTAGTAATCTTTCATAAGAAAATTATTGCATTCAAAATATTATATTAAAAGATAAAATTGGAAAATTTTGTAGTTCATGATTATTTGGAATTTAGTTCATTCAAATATTGAGAAATTGTATTTCGTAGCTTTTGTACTTCAAAAAGGGATACCTTCCCCCTATTGTAATTAGAGTTCATCGAATCGAARTATTGCACATTCATCTCGTCTTGCATTTTATTSGGTCAAGGTCACATACGTCATCAGTTTCATTTCCATCTCCCTTTTGAGTAAACAACAACCTTTAAAATACAACGTAATTTTAAAATTTATTARCAACTTTTATTTTCTAGAAATTCTCTTCACCAACATTAGCTAGGATAGTGCTTTGGAATAGGTTGTAAGGCACACTCTCCAAAGCGTCAAAACAYACAATAGTATCTTGGGATAGGGAGATTTCAAATCCACTTGCTACATTTTGTCCTGGGAAGCCCTTCTAACACAAGGGTCAATCATGAGGTCGCATTTAGGACTGGCAGAGTTACTCACCCTGATTTGTTGGTCTTAGTGTAGAGATTGCACGTATTATTGGGGGTCACTTGAGGGTATACCCACAATTATGTGTGGGAGCTTCTCGAGTTGATTCCGGGCTAGATACCTTGCCTTTGCACATGGATCGGATTGTCGATTGTTTCCCCAGGCATCATTGTCGTAATTGGTAACCTTAGCAACCTATCTCTTTAGGGTCTTTACACGAGGTAATTGTGGAGGGGAAAGTCTCCTCGGTACCTGGAATCGACGTTGGTCAAACTCACTCGGGCTCCTTGGAGGGTATACCCATGATTATGTGTGGGAGCTTGCACCAGGGTGTAAGTTTGTTATGCAGGTCGTCAACGTGACCTTTCCACCCGCTTTATCCCAGCCCTTTCTTGTCTTGATTTTGCGACGTTGGATTTCATCACCAACTAGTGACTTCGGAATAAGAAGGTTTGTTTGCTTGGTTTGATTTCTAGATTTTATTAGTGAGTGTTGTTTGTTTCTCTAGTTGGCCATAGATTTGTTTCGTTCTTTATTTGGTTTGGCCAACATCAGACCTCGTCGTTCACGTAGGATGCAAGGACTACCTCCGAAGGATCTGGAAGGTTATCTCTCTTTGCTTCCTAACTCACCAGAGGGCTCTACTTAGGGAGCGGTCAATAACGAAGTAGCCTTGGAGGTTGGAAGTTCACACTCTTTAGAGGGATTCAAAATTGTTTTGGATTCTTTAGAGGCATTCAGGCTTCATGTAAACCCGTTATTGAATCTTAGAGAAGATCCACTTCTGCTCTGGCTAAATTCATTGGGAGAAATTGTTATTGAAGATCATATTCAAATACCTACTGGACCTCACATAGAGTCTGGTGTGGATGATCCACCCTTTCAGAGTGAGTCATTTAGAAGTCCTAATCAACCTATGGCATCGCAAATGCCTGAGATGTCTGTTACGTATACGGTAACTTTAGATCATTTTACTGGCATAACCAGTAATGTCGTCACAGTTTCAGACCAATTGTTGGTTGATTCTCACTCAATTCTTCCTCTCCAGATTGCCCACTCTACCATGGTCCCACAAGCTACGATTTTTTCTACTAGAAATGTGGTTATCACTCAAGCTCCTATTGGAACACCACTTCCGCTTAGACCAAATCCGTCCCTTCCTCCTGGGTATAACGCTTTGAATACTTCCATTGCTATTCCTACCCAGAATCCATCCAAAGGGTCTAAAATTTTTGTTCCTCCTGGGTATAATGTTGCTAGTCATTTTGTTCCTACACCTACCTAGGTTCTCTCAGGGGGGGCTTACGTTCTTCGTCCACCTTTGTTTGGAGGATCTAATCGTCCTGGTCCTAGTGGCTCCAATCCATTTGAAGGCACCAATCATTCTGTCTCTTCTGGTTTTCAAATTCCTATTGGAGGCCAACCTCAAGTTGGGGGCAACCTCAATTTGGGGGGCAACCTCGAATTGGGGGACAACCTCAAGTTGGAGGCCATAACCCAGTTTATAGACAAAGTATACCTGCGTTACAATATCAACCTTGGAATCTTATTTTTCAAGGAAATCAACAACTGTCTGGGGGGAAACATCGTCAAGTTAATTCTTTTGTACCCCCTAATTTGGGACAACCATATCCAGGTTCTATGAATCTTACCTGGGGTCAAAATTTTCAGTTTAATGTTCCTTTCCAAGGGAACATACTTAATCAACCAAACTATGTTGGCTATTCGACTCAAAACCCTCCACAACTGAATTTTTCAGGACTGTCTAATTATCTACAGACTCCTTATGGTCCTACTGGTATACCTATGGGACTACCTCCTCAAAACTACCAGTTTCCTCAAGTGAACAGACAGTTGCCTTTTCTTGCCACTTTGGATTTACCAGATTTATCTAAGATTTTGAATGATCATATTTTACATTCTCCTTATTGGCTCGTCATACCAGCCAAGTTACCGTCTGACATTCCTAAGTTTGACGGTCGATCGAGAGAAGACCCAAATAATCACGTCGTGACATTCCATCTTTGGTGTTCGTCCAACTCATTGATGGATGACTCTATAAGATTACGACTTTTCCAACGAACTCTCACGGGTTCGACAACTAAATGGTATATTGAGTTGCCACGAGGATTCTTTAATGACTTTAACACCTTAGCCATGGCGTTCTTAACGCGTTACCATTTGCCAATTCAATATGAGACATGAACCGAAATTTTGAGTTCTTTTAAAGAATCCTCTTCCACTCACATTTCTGATCATATCCATGAGTGGAGGAGGAGAAGATGCTTAATCAAAGTTCCCCTTCCTGGTCAACTGTTGGTTGAGTGGTTTACCAAATCACTTATTGGGCCTATAGCTCGTGATGTTTCCATGGGTGGTGTCGTCACTGAAGAGCAGGCGATTAGTCGTGCTCAATATATGGATCTAGTTTATTCACAAACGGGCACACTCTATGACTTGATCCCTGATGCTCCTCGTCCATCCACGAATCCTACCCCAACACATCTAGTAGCTTCTCATGTTGTTGATGGTGTGATTGACACCTTTCATGCCAAGACTCAGCCTTCACAGGCCAGTCATACCAATCCCAAGTCTACTGCTTCTAAAGTACAAAATACTCCTACTCCTACTCCTTCCCCTGGTAAAACTTCTTGCTTTAATTCGGTTCAATCTACACCTACCGGTAAAAATCAAAATAAAAAGAAAGGAAAGGGTAAGAATAAGGAGAACAAAAATAATAATCACAGGCTATTGATGACAAGGAAAAATGTAAACCTCGTTATCCTTGCCTTATCTGTGGTGATGATCATTACACGAAAGATTGTCCATGACGTGCTGAGGTTACTAAGTTCCTGCAAGGGATCGGGAAACCTCCTACACCTGTCATTTTGTCACAACCTTTTTCTTCTCAGTAATAGGCCCAATTGGTCATTCATGACCAACCTTCCCCCTCTACCACGTCTTATGTGCTTATGTGTACTGGTGACTCCAAGAAGAACGAAGTTGCAGTCGTAACTCGAGCCAAAGATTATTCTCCACTGAAAGAGAAAGTTGATAAATTACCACCTCCGTTGGTTCAACCTCCTCCCCCAACTTCACCTCCAAACGGTCCTCTTCATCTTGAACGATCGAGCCTATATACGGTTCTTCATCCTCCTCCCAAGGGCGTTGTTCGAAATTCTTCATTCAATCCTCATGCACGTGCTTCCCAAAACTACAATATTGTAGAAGACCTTGCGCAAGCACCCTCTGCGATGTCATCTCTCGAAGTCCTTCAAAGTTGTCCTACTTAACGAAAGGCGTTGTTAAAGGCTATTGGTGGAATTGATCCTACCGATACCAATTTGATGATCTTTGACTTGGAAGATCATATTCCAAGACTTCCTCCTCAATTAGCGTTTCGGATCCAAGTTGTTGTGGAAAACAAGAATATTTGTCGAACCGTTATTAATGAAGGAGCCTCGACTTGCGTCATGTCTGTCACTTGTTGGAAATCCATTGGCTCTCCTTCCCTTACAGAGTCGCACAATACTCATAAGGCCTTCAATGGTACAGGGTTCAAACCTTACGGTGTTCTTCCTTCGTTGTCTATTATGTTAGAAGGTAAGGCGGTCAATGTTGAGGTTGAGGTCTTTGATGCACCTCTTGATTATAACCTTCTACTTGGTCATAGCTGGATTGATTCCATGCACGCAGTTGTGTCTATCCTTTTCTGTGTTACGTTTCACGCACCAAGGAAAGTTCATTACTGTCGATCAACTAGCTTTCTTTAATTCCGATTCACGTACTAGCAACATACCTTTTATCTTGAAAACACCTCCCGGTTATGAGAATGTCGGCGTGGGTCTTTTAAAAGATTCAACCTTGATGGGTGCATTTCCTATTCCACCACCCGATATTCCTCCTCCCTTTATCGCTTCGATTAACATGATATCAACCTCTGTTTGCGAAACCCTTGAGTCTTATGATCCATGGATAATACCTAACTCTAGTGACTATCTTTGTTATGACAACATAATTCCTTTAAGTCCAGTGGAATCAACTTATCAAGCTATTCAATCGGCTATTCCTTCTTCTCTTTCTCTAGGTGATACATCTCCTGATTTGTTTCACGTGATCTTTCCTACTGATGAGATGATCATGACAATCATGTCTATGGAAGATACTCCATGGGATGATGGGCATCATCGTTCTATTCTCGTCCTCGAACGTGAGACCATAGAGAGTTACCAACGGGTTTCGACTCTGTCGACCATTGTTGTTATTTATTCTGTTCCTAAGTCAACACACGATGTTTTGTATGAAGGGAACTTGAGTAACATTTCACCTACCATTCCTCTTGACATATCAATTAAATCCAGAGTCGTGGAAAATGTTCATATCAATGCCTCGGTGCCTCATGTTCTACTGATGAGATCCGCACTTATAAAGCCCTTTTTCAAGAATTTTGTGACATTTTTTCCTGGAGTTATGAAGAATTGCTAGGTATTGATCCTGATATTGTTGTGCATGAGATTAAGACTTATCTGAACGCTAAACCCGTTCGGCAGAGACTTCGCCCTATACATCCACATAAAGTTGTTGCTATCAAGCTTGAGGTTGAGAAACTTCTTAAGGTTGGCTTTGTCTATCCTGTGGCTTTGACCGATTGGATATCCAATCTTGTTCTGGTAAACAAGAAACAAGGCATGATCTGCGTTTGTGTAGATTATAGGGATATAAATAAAGCTTGTCCCAAAGACAATTATCTAACCCCTTTCGTTGACCAAATCGTTGACGACTGTGCTGGTAGTGAAATCGTCTCCTTGATGGACGGTTTCTCCAGCTATAATGAAATCAATATTCTGCCCGCGGATCAACACAAGACTGCTTTTATTTGTCCTTAGGTAACCTTCACCTACTGAAAACTACCTTTTGGTCTAAAAAATGTTGGTGTGACTTTTCAACGCGCTATGTCTTATGATTTTCATGACATTGAGCACATTGTACAACCCTATCTAGACGATCTACCGACACATTCAATGCGTCATCAAGATCACCCGACACATTGACAGGCCATTTTCCTACGTTGTCGTTATTATCACATACGTTTGAATCCACGCAAATGTGTTTTTTGTGTGGATTCTGGACGACTTCTTGCTTTTATCGTGTCTATACATGGAATTAGGGTAGACCCCTTGAAGGTTGAGGTTATTCTTAATCTACCTCCTCCTTCCACTCTACGCCAGCTCCAAAGTTTGCAAGGGAAGGCAAACTTTTTACGTCGATTCATTCCAAACTATGTTGAATTAACGAAAGGATTTACTCGGCTCCTCAAGAAAGGTTACGATTTTGTATGGGACTATACTGCCAACAAAGCCTTTGATGCTTTGAAACTCACCTTAAACCGTACACCAATATTGTTTCCACCTGACTATAGTCGAGATTATTTCATGTACTTAGCTACTTCGGACTCTACCATTTCCATGGTTTTAGTCCAAGAGGATGATTCACACGATGAACATGTTATATACTATTTGAGTCGAAGTCTCACGACTACCGAAACCAAATATTTACATGTGGAGAAACTGGCCTTGGCAGTTGTTCAAGCTATTCAACGTTTTCGTCACTACATCTTATTACGCAGAACCACAGTCATTTCTGATTGCAACCCCATGCAACATATCCTTACTCGACAATTGTTGGGGGGAAAGTACTCTAAATGGATAGTTATTCTCCAAGAGTTTAACTTGGAGTTTGAACACACTAAGTCAAAGAAGTCTTTGGTTTTTGCCGAATTGATATGTGACCTTCCCTCTACTGAGACAAAAACTGTGGCAGAGGATTCCTTACCTGATGAATCCCTCTTTCTGATCAGTTCTGATAACATATGGTATGGAGATATTATCATCTATCTCCAGACCCAAACTTTTCGACCTGATCTTTCTAGTATGGATCGTCGTCGTATACGGTATCAAGCCCGTCAATACATCATCCTTGGTGATACCCTTTATCGTTGTGGTATTGATTCCATATTTCGATGATGTCTCACCTACGATGAAGCTGATCCAGGTGGATATCGGTGGCCACCCACCTTCTCCAACTGGCTCAAAACAGTTTTTTGACAATTTTGGAAATTTACTATTTTTAGCAGTTTTAACTTCTGGGGCCATTTTGAGGGCCTAAATGAAGGTTTTTTTAGGATTGAGCTTCTCATTGTTGTCCAAAGGCATGATTGATCCCCCAAAATGAATCTCCTCGATGATACCTTTCCAACGGTCTATCATACGCCTAAAACGGAGATCGTATGCAAAAGTTACGACCCCGGGAAGTTGATGCACTAACTTACCCAAACGGGGCCCACATGACTTTCCTAGGGTTAGGTTTTTTGGATGTCTAGGGTTTTTGGAATTCATGTTTATTGTGAAAATTCCTTCAGAGCCTCATTCTAATGATTTTATTGCGAAT
>ML777715.1:318987-339317 GCA_009831015.1 Picea engelmannii
TGTCCTTTGTTCCCCACACACTTCTTGCTCCAAGGATTCTGAAACCATAGATCTGATAGCTACTCACAATCTATCTTGACAAAGAAAATCTCAAAGCCACTCTAATCAAGCTAATAATTCCAAGCCAAAGAACCCCTTCTCCACGAGAGCTCCTCTCCTTTTGTAAGTTGAAGAGGATAAGGTGAGGAGGTTAGGATGATCCCACTAAATCATGAAAGCGAGTAAGATCCAAACCATTCGGATGCCACCTCACCATGGAAGTTTCTCCTTCTAGAAGATTCGAGAAAATGCTCGTTTTTCCCACGTGCTGGCATTCTCGCACCCTAGCTATAGTGCAGCCTGCGAGAATGGGCCATTCTCGCACCTTGGCTATAGAGCAACCTGCAAACACCTCGCACCCTGGCTATAGTGCAACCTGCAAGAATGGGTCATTCTCGCACCCTGCCTATATAGCAACCTGCGAACTTCCCTTTTTATAAGGTTTTTTACATAGGAAAAAGCAATTTCTTTTTTCAGGAGAAGTTCTTCTCCCTTCTCTCTTTAGGAACTCAGGCCACTGACCCCTCTGAAGGCAACAAATAGGTTTACATCATTAACGATCACAGGGATGACGAAAATAATGTGTAACAAGCCCTCATGCAACAAAGGAACGAGATGATGGATAGTTTCACGCAAATCCTTCGACGGCTACCAACAAGCGACGCATCTTCTTCGAGCGGAGGCACCACCCCCTTCAAGGTACAAATAAACTTTGATATTCCTATATTTGAAGGTCAGATAGATGCAGATGTTGTAGACAAGTGGTTGAATCTACTAGAAGCGTATTTTTCTATCCATGACTTTTCGAATAGAGAAAAGATTACTTTTGCGCTCCTCAAAGCCATTTCCCATGTCAAAGATTGGTGGGAAACTTTCTGCGAGCAAAAGGAAACAGAGGAAACCTCATTATTTACAGTAACGACCACCTGGGAATCCTTCAAGGATGTTATTAAGGAACAATACTACCCTGTCGGGAGTTATGATGATTTGTATACCAAATGGACCACACTGCGGCAAGAAAGAGACCAAGCAGTGTCAGATTTCACAAATATATTTCATACCTTGCGCACCAAGCTGAGTATCAAATATTCAGAGCGACATCTGGTGCTCAAGTATCACGACGCTCTGCATAGATACATCCAGACCGAAATGGAATTTTTGGACATCTCATCCTTGGGCGCGACCTACCAATATGTCGTCAAAATCGAGCAGAAGCTCAAACAAAAGACGCAACAATTTGGGCCTGGGAACCCCTCACAACAAAAGCCAGGAAAGGGTGGCCCCAACCCACAGAACAAAGGACACAACAAAGGACACAACAAAGATGGATAGTATCAGGACAACCAGTCCAAGCCGCAAGCAAAGAAGGACACTGGAAAGACAAAGAAAGATATCGAGAAGTGGTGCAACTTCCATAAGAGCCGTTGGCATAATATTGTTGATTGCTGCTCAAAGCAGTCGCTGGTGGCCGAAGTGAAAGCCTCTTAATCAGATGTGGGTTCAGACTCTGAGCCAGAACTAGAAAGTGGAAGACGGATCACTGATGTGGAACCCAGTGCCACCGTTGCTACCACCAAGCTCCAACTTGGTGAACCAGACAAGGAAAAAGAAGGAGAATGCCTCTTCCATTCACAGATGTGGGTAAAAGGCACCTGACTACACTTCATCGTGGATAGCAGTAGCTAGAAGAACCTCATCTCAACATAGGTCGTCAAGTGGCTAGCCCTGCCAACAACACCGCACCCACAACCCTACACCATTGGATGGCTCCGCCAAGGAAGCGATCTCCACGTCACCAAATAGTGTCGACTATCGTACGTCATCAAGCCCTTCAAAGGTGATGTATTGTCTGATGTTGCTCCTCTCGAAGTTTGTGATGTTCTTTTGGGCCAACCTTATTCATGGAAACATCATGTTGTATATGAGTCTAGGCCTCGTAGTGTTATTATTACTTTGAATAGGAATTTGTATAGAATACCCGAGGCAGTCCCACCTAATGGTATTTTCTTGATCTCTGCTAAGCAATGCATGAAGGTCATCTCTTAGACTGGGAAATTTGTCTTCTTCGTGATTCAATCTCAGAATAAGCGAAAGATCACAACCACGTCCAGGGTCTCTGCGGCCGACCTCTCCAAACAGCAGAAGCAAGTAGATAAGGTCATGGAAGGATACTCATATATCTTCTCCTCACCTACCGGGTTACCTTTGCACTGCCAGGTCAAGCACCCCATAGATCTGGCCCCTGACGCACCGCTGCCCAATGGGCCAGTCTATCGCCACTCTCTATTGGAAAATGAGGAGATCAAGCGGCAGATCCAAGAACTGCTCCACAAGGGGCACATCTGTCCCAGCTCATCACCTTGTGGGAGCCCAATCGTGTTGGTATAGAAGAAAGATGGAACTTGGCGACTCTGCATTGATTACGAGGCTCTGAATAAAATCATAATTAGAAACCGTTCCCCGATTCCACGAATCGATGACCTCCTTGATCAACTCACAGGGGCCAAATACTTCAGTAAGATTGATATGAAGTCTGGCTACCACCAGGTCCCGATAGAACAGACAAATGTATGGAAAACTGCCTTCAAGTCAAAGGAAGGCCTTTTTGAATGGTTGGTCATGCCCTTTGGTTTGAACAATGCCACTTTCATGAGGATGATGGACGATATCATGTGGCCATTCACAAATAATTTTGTAGTGGTGTATTTGGGTGACATTCTCATTTACAATAAGACTTGGGTCGAACACTTGCAACATATTTAACAGGTTATGCACACCCTGCGACAGCACAAGTTATATGCCAACTTGGAAAAATGCTCCTTCAGCATGGACAAGGTCCATTACCTGGGCTACATAATTGATCAGCATGGCATACATGTGGATCCAACCAAGATCCAAGTCAATCGTGACTGACCAGCCCCAACCACACTCACTGAGCTTCGAATCTTCTTGGGCCTTGCCAATTTCTACTGCAGGTTCATGTTAGGATTCTCCCATATTTCTTGGGCCCTCAACCAAATAACCAGGGGTGGTGGTAAGGAAAAATTTGCATGGGGTTGGTCCCAACAACAAGCGTTCGATGATTTGAAGCAGCGCTTGTGCTCAGCCCCAGTACTTTCACTACCAGACCTGCAACAACCCTTTGAGATCGAGACAGATGCTTGAGACTATGCGGTGGGCGTTGTTCTCACTTAGCACGGCCACCCCGTGGTCTATCATAGTGAGACACTATCAGATGATGTCCGTAAGTACCCTATTTACGACAAATAAATGTACTCCATTATGCAAACCTGCTTCCAGTGGAGACATTACATTCTTGGGAAGGAGACAGTCATCCACATTGATCATAAGCCACTGCAGTTCATGCAGACACAAGGAAAATTGCAGAATGATTTCCATCAAAAGTGGTCCACATACTTGCAGCAATTCCACCTCAACATCAAGTATAAAACAGGAAGCACCAATCACGTCGCTATTACCTCAGTAGACTGCCAGTCGCAAAACTCACCACCGTGCTAGACTCATGCGGCCATGAGACCTCTGGATGGCCCCAACTCTATGAGACAGACTTGGACTTCGCCACCAACTACCAAATGTTGGGGTGCAAACACAGTTGTCGATAATTTCCATCTTCAGTATGGGTTGTTGTGTCGTCTGGACCATATCTGTGTTCCATCAAGCGAGCGAGCGAAGTTTATCTGGGAAGCCCACTACAGTCAGGTGGCAGGACACTTCAGCGTTGAAAAGACAGTGGCGATGCTACAAAAAAATTTCTACTGGCCGAAACTTCGATAGGAGGTCAACAAGTATATTAGGTCTTGCACTTCCTGTGCTATTGCCAAACCAACCACTAAGAAACAGGGCCTGTACACCCCTCTTCCTACTCCTGACAAGCCATGAGAATCCATCTCAATGGACTACATGTCAGGCCTCCCTTCTACCAAGCAGGGAAATGACTATGTTTTTGTCGTTGTTGATTGTTTTTCTAAGATGACGATTATGGTTGCTTGCAAGAAGAACATCACAGTAGAGGCCACTGCCAAGCTCTTCTTTGAACAATTCTGGGTACATTTTGGAATCCCACAAACCATTGTATCAGATTGGGACAGTTGATTTCTCAACACATTCTGGTCGAGCCTCTGGTCACTGCTGGACACCAAGCTCACCAAATCCACGACCTTCCACCACCAGACAGATGGCCAAACCGAGGTCGTAAATCGAATGATTGTGCATATCCTTTGCATGTATAATTCAAAGCACCCTCGCACATGGGATGAGAGCCTTCCTTATGTCCAACATAGCTACAACCGAGTCCTTCATAGCTCAACCAACCACAAGCCCTTTCAGGTGGGGTTGGGATTCCAACCATTAGGTCCCATAGATGTTGTACTTCCCCTTGCGGTCACCTCGACCGACTCATCTCTTGCTCCAACTGAAGCTGACAAAGCCACCCGGTTCATTGAGAAGATCCAACACATCTGCCAATAGGTTCAGGATATCCTACATAAGTCCAATAACAAGTACAGGCAGCGCCATGATCAACATCGGGTGCCACATAAGTTTCAGGTGGAAAACAAAGTTTGGTTGCACTTGCAGAAAGAACGCCTTGCAGGACCCCATCAGAAGATTTTCCCACTCCATTATGGGTCGTATACCATCACCAAGGCCATGGGGGATAATTATTTTGAGCTCAACATTCCTCCTTTCATTGGCCTGCACCCAGTGTTCAACGTGGATCTCCTTCGCCCTTATTTCCCACCATTATTGGACACCTTAGACGTAGTAGAGAAATTAACACCAACAGAGCTCAACCCCGACTGCATACAACATGCATCCAACGATCATATTGTGGACACACAGATCAAGGGAACTCGACAACAAAGGATCCAACTTTATTGAGTCGTTAAAGCAGGGCAGCTCCTGCACCAAGGCAAGTGGCTCACCCGGGGCCAAATTCAACATAAATTTTCTCATCTGATGGGGGAACTCAACGCAATGGAGACCATTTCTTCCTAAGGAGGGAGGATTGATCCAGGTGGATATCGGTGGCCACCCACCTTCTCCAATTGGCTCAAAACAGTTTTCTGACAATTTTGGAAATTTACTATTTTTAGCAGTTTTGACTTCTGGGGCCATTTTGAAGGCCTAAATGAAGGTTTTTTGGGATCGAGCTTCTCAATAATAATCAAAGGCATCATTTAACCCCCAAAATTAATCCCCTCGACGATACCTTTCCAACGGGCTATCATATGCCTAAAACAGAGATTGTATGCAAAAGTTACGACCCCGAGAAGTTGATGTACTAACTTACCCAAACAGGGCCCACATGACTTTTGGCGCTTCATCTCCTAGAGTTAGGTTTTTGGATGTCTAGGGTTTTTGGCATTCCCGTTTATTGTAAAAATTCCTTCAGAGCCTCATTGTAATGATCTTCTTGCGAATGAGCACAACCATCACATCTCTTCTCAGAGATAAGCTACCACCATTCCAACAAGCTTGTTTTCGCTGCATTTTACAGTTTCAGCTTATTTCCTTATTCAATAGAAAACTAGTTTTACTGTATCTCTGTTATTTTGTGTTAAGCACCTATTAATAATTTGTAGTCATTTCGTTCTGCTCATAAAATCCGGATCAGAAGCTGAGAAAACTTTGAATGACTGTCACTCTGGAGCATGTGGCGGTCATATGTCTAGGTATGCCACTGCCCAAAAGATCTTACGAACTAATTATTTTTGGCCTTCGTTGTTTAAGGATTGCATTACTACCGTCCATAAATGCCACACTTGTCAAACTTACAACAATAAGATCTGATCTCACCCCGCTCCTCTTCACCCTGTAGTTTCCGTTCGTCCATTCACTAAATGGGGCATTGACTTCATGACATGTAACCCTCACTCAGTCGGGGGGCATGGATACATTATTGTAGATGTAGATTATTTTACTAAATGGGCCAAGGCAATGCCTACATTTGATAATACTGGGAAAAAATGCAATGTTGTTCATATTCAATCATATCATTACTAGATTTGGTGTCCCTCAAGCCATCGTTATTGATCATGGTATTCATTTTCGTAATTTTATGATGTTTGAACTTACTGAAAAGTTAGGTCTTCAACATGAAAACTCAATCCCCTATTATCCATAGGCCAATGGCCAGGTTGAAGCAATCAACAAAGTTCTCACTATTATGCTTCAACGGATGGTAGGAATTCATAAGTCAAATTGGCACATGATGTTGTTCTCAACATTGGGGGCCTACCAGACATCCGTTAAGTCTTCCATTGGATTCACGCCTTTCTAGTTAATATATGGTATCGAAACAATTTTGCCGATTAAATGTGAAATCCCATCTTTGAAACTAGATGTCGAACTTATCCCTAACACGTCAGCTAAGGAGGAACATCTTTTGTATTTGATGCAATTAGATGAAACTCGTCGTGATGTTTCCTTAGTTATTGAAACTCGGAAAAATCGTGTCAAAGCTCAGTATGACAAGCATGTCAAATCACGTGTTTTTTCTGAAGGTGATCTAGTTCTTCTTTACGAGCAAGATCGTGATTTGCTAGGGGCTGGTAAATTCGAGCCCACGTGGCGGGGTCCTTATATTGTGAAACGAGTGTTAGAGAAAGGGGATTATGAACTGGTAGATTATGATGGAATTCCTTTGAGTGAACCCATAAATGAGATTTTCTTGAAAAAGTACTATGCTTAAATCATCTTTGCACGAGTGTTGTGTATTTTTATGTATCATACCTTTGTGTGCTTTTTCGTTTTTTGTTCTACCTTTCGACTGCTTACCTTGCATTGTGCTTGGTTTCCATATGTCGGTGTCTTCACTACCCTACATTGGCTTCGTTGATGGTGCTAGTCGCAGTACTCAAAACTTAGCGTATGTTGCTTGGGTAATCTATGCACCTACAAATGAATTGATCAGTCTACATGGTGTTTGCCTTGGTCGTGCAACTAACAATACCGTGGAATACAATGCAGTTATCAAATTATTGACTGACAATGTTTCACTTGGAATCCGTAATCTTATTGTACGACTTGATTCATAGTTAGTAGTCCTATAATTGAGTAATGTTTATTCCATCTGAAGTCCTACTTTATTAAGGGTATATTTACGAATTCGCCTCTTAGAACGTCATTTTGATTACATTGAATATCAACACATTCCTAGATGTCTAAATACATTAATAGATGCATTGACTAATTATGTGTTAGACAGACATTTGAGACATTTATAAAATCCAATCACACTTTGTACATAAAACAAGTAAGCCGATAGGAACCTTATATTAATAACGATAAAAGTTTAGAAAAAGTGTTATTGTCTGAAGACCAAAATATCAAAAATGTGAAGCTCATGGCTTCATATACAACAAAGCATCAAGGATGTTGCTCGCTATAACACGCGAGTGTCCGTGCTACTCTACGGAGCAGTCGAGCGATGGATGCAGACACACCCACTGTGTGGCGTTGGTAATGCCTAGGAATATCATCTATAGTGGTAGCAGGGACATTCATAGTGAGTCCCTCCACGTTTTGTTCTATGATCTCGAGATCGGAAGCAACTACCCCTACTACGACACCTCTCTCCCCTCGCCTTTGGATAGGGGATGATCCTGGTGGACGATAGGGTCCCACATCTGCATTATGGATGAGAGCATTTGATTAAGTCATCGGGTAAATAACACAAAAAACATTTTATATCATTAAAAATAACACAAAATACATTTTATATCATTAAAAATAACACAAAATACATTTTATATCATTAAAAATAACAAAAACATTATATAAATTTTTTTTCCTTCTTACTTATGTCCCCCCACTGGGAACCTTCGAGAAGAGCTAGGTCCAGATCTCCACGAAAATCTAACCCGGCGTATGCATAATCATCAACCATGAGCATTTGAGTCCTCGGCCATTGGAAGAAGACATCGTTATACCTGGCGATGTGACCGCCTCCATGTTGGGCCATGAGATCTACCCACCTCTTCATCCTTGGATCCTGTGGAGCGGGTATACCCCACTCCACTTGCAAGCGTAAGACATGGACCCTCTCCAGGAAGAAGAATACCAAAATAGACCCATATCCAAATTGTTTTAACCCACCACTTCTGCACTTGGTAAGTTGTTTCTTCATGCTTTTTAGGACCCCTTCGCACCAGTTGAAGACTCGGGGCTCCATACACTCCAATGCATACTGAAAATGGCTCTGTAGAGCCATGTGGAGCGCTACACTCCCTACCATGCGAGTAATAGCATAGAGGATAGTCCGTAAAGGCAAATCTCAAACATCCCTGATAACGATCTTACCGCTATGTTTCTTGGTGCCCGGCACACAATGATGACAGATGTAGTAGTTCATAGGCTCACTGCCACCCCTGCTACCTGTAAGTGTCACCCGTGAACCACAACGAGATAGTCTTGTTCGGAAATAGATATCCTCGATATCTATGGTGAGTGTGTGGGCACCCACGTGAAATGCCTGCTTGTTCACATCCCACATGTAAACCAAGTATTCCAGTAGTCTCAATTGGGCCCTCATGCTCTGAATCTTGAAGAACTTTAGTAACCCACACTTTTGGAGAGCCATAATTGTTCCCAGATCATTCTCGATGACGTAATCTTCTTCTTCGTGCTCTCGTTCGCGCCACTCTAACATCTTAGCTGAGGAAAACCTGCCAAGGAACCATAAGATGAGATTAGACACATTAAATCTTTCCTGAGGGTTTTTTCTTGTTGAGTTCATCTTTTTTAAGTTTTTGGGATGTGGACGTCGCAGGCCTTCGAATTTGTATAGTGCGGCATCGTCGCACCCTAGCTACAGGATCGCCTGCGACGATCCTAGATCGTCGCACTGCCCGATATAAGGCACCTGTGATGACCTCAACGCCCAGGTACCCTCTAACATTTGACCCAAAAACACATTTTTAAGCAATGAAAATCAATTTTTAATCCATGAAAAGATGAAGGAAAAGGAGTTTACCTCTTTAGCGGAGACGATTTGTGAAATGATCTGTCATGCACTCCGCAATCAACAGTTGAAAATCGAGGTGAAAAAGGGATTTGGAGCAATATTTGGGTGAAGTTACAAATGAAATAGTGAAATGTGTTTTTTTACCTATTTTATTGACTTTTATTACTTTTCATTTGTATGTTCTATTATTTTATGCTTCATCCAAGCCCTAAAGTCCTAACAACTTTACAAGTGGTTGATTTTTGCAGATTGAAAAAGTCTAGAGGTGAGACGTTGGAACAAGGGTCCGCTTTTTTGGTTTGTTTTTTATATTTTTCACATGTACAGATCCTTTTAGGGTTTTTCAGGAAAAACTCCGAGTAAGTCTTAATTATTTCTCATGCTCGTAAAACTATGAGAACACAATCGAGTAGTCTTTTGTCATTTTTTCGAACTCACAATGGCGACATGAAAAATGAAACCTATGGAATATCTTTTAAGCTCTTTTCACACTCCTTAAAAATGAAAAGATTGTTGAGCGACCTTGTTCTTTTCACGTTCGTAAAAGTATTTGAAGAAAACATCTGATGAGCGGTAGATTATCACTTTTTCGGTCTCGTCAGATTAATTTACGAAAAAGGACTTGATGGAGTTCTCTTTAAGTGTTTTTCAGACTCTCTAAAATTGAAAAACCCTTGAGTTTTTGTTCCTTGGACTTTTTAAACAAACATCGAAAGACCCATATGGGATCGAACCATTCTTTCTTAGGGTTCGTTAAACATACTCTGAGGGACTCGTTCGAAGGATGAGCTTACATCAATAAGCATATGTTAACCTCCTCTAGCTTGCGTAAAAATAAATAGGTACTCGCCATAAATGGTGGGGGGAAATTTGGAAGAAATGTGTCTCTATATTTGTGTTAGTGACAATAATAGTCGCTCTTGAACATGACACCCCCTTCATCATTGTATCCGGGTTGGGAAATCCATTTGTCTCTCGTTTGACCATCCACAAGTTCATATGTTGGGTGCTCCTTGAGTCAATGTTGCCAAGATCATTGTCATGTCGTCCATGTGTTTAAGAGAAGTCCAACCTAAACGAGCCTTATATCGAGTTGACCATCTACAGTTATAAATTTTATACCATGTGGGCCTTCCCTGTGTCAGTTTCGAATCACTTCATACTCTAATCTACCTCAAATATGTTACATATTTCGTGTCATTGATGGGGGATACATCAAGGCCCTCCTATGACGAGTCTTTTCTTGTCGACTTCAACTCATTATCCGGGAACAATACTTAGAAATCTTCCAGTACCTCAGAGCCTGCATGCCTCAATGGCAGGTCTCTTCGCTTTCAAAAGTGGGTTCACATCATTGACCCCTGATTGGAAGATTCTATCGAGTGTTCAAATTCAACTCAATTATTCACATTCGTTGGATTGTACTGGGGTACCTTGGGAGTCATTGACATCAATGGTGATTTCCCTCGCACTTGTTGACGATTTTCATTAATGACCGGTAATCAAGTGGTTTCTACCATGTTTGACTTCAACACCTGTAATCACATGGCTAGATTCATACTTAGAGACGATGGAAATGAAGACCCTGGATCTTATCACTTTGGTCCAGGTTGCGACAAAGTATTCATGATTTGTATTGACACATAGATCTACTTTGTATGTCTCGTGGCTATGTCCGAATTTGAGTTCTTTTAGAGCACAAATCCACAGTGTATTCCTGGTGGCTATGTTGAATCATGATGACATGGATCCACAATGTATGTTTAGTGGACATGACTCACTTGACACTTATGATTAGAGTCACTTGTAGTCTGAGCATGGGAATGCCTACCTCATAAATGGTATGATATTATGCAGATGCTTGTTTGTTTGCAGGTTCTTGATCGATGCACTCCTTGTTTTCGACACACACATTCTACAAAGTATTTCAGTTGTCACGAGTTCCAGATTCATACTTTGGGGGGCATTCTATTACAGATTAGTTTGGTCACCGCAGTGATCACCTGACAACATGTGTTCATGTTCCCTAAAAATATTAAAAGAGTCTTTCTCCACGGGAGAAGTGATTTGCTTTCCTCTGCCAAAAACCATATGATGAAAGGTTGTCACACCCTGCTATATGCATGGAGTGCGACGATGCCTGATCGTCGCATCCTACACTATACCTGGACTGTGACGTCGTCGCATGTTGCTATATGCATAGGGTGCGACAATGCTTAAAGCTTGGGAAAAGTCAAATTTCATGAATGTTCTAGAAGGGGATCTTCTAGAAGATGAGGTGGCCTCCGATCAGTTTGGATCTTACTTGATTCTCTGATTTGGTGGGATCATCCTAATCTCCTCATCCATCTCTCTTTCACAATATATAAAGAGGGATCTCTCATGGAAAATGCTAAGGTTGAATAGGCTAAGAATTGTATGGGGAGTTCTACTTCAGATTATGCTTGAGAGATTTTCTTTAGTTCTTCAAGTCAGATTGTGGATCTTCTTCATTCAAGGCATTGGAGCAAAGGAGTGTGTGTTGAAGCAAAGAGCCATCGAAAGAGGACCTTGCAACATCAAGGCATGGCTTGTATTATCCACTCTCTATTCACTTAATACAATAATGCATTTCTTCCCTATATAAACACCTTGTCTTCTATTGTATAATTCCTTGATCATATACATAAACTTCATTAGAACATGTATCTTTGTTTTTCCTCTTTGTTGGTTTGTGATTCTTAGACATGCTTACTATTATGCAAACTCAAGGACGGAGCTACAAAGATGACACTAGCAAGGACACGCGTCGTTTAAAAGGTATGTCACTTGTAACTCATTAAACTAGTACATATGATGATGAAGTTTAAGGCGAAGTGTGCATTCTGTTGTGTTTTGTTCTAGTTTCCAGTGGAATCTAGGGAGATTGTTTATGTCCGCATTTATCCATTAATCCGATAACACTCCCTATTATTGTCTCTTAAGACATGAAAAAAGATAATTGTGTCAAAGAACTGGGTTTCTTGGTGAATTATGCTTATGATAACACGAATGTGTATATTCTTTGGAAAGGAGAGGAAGCTTGCATGCTTAATTACCAATTTAGAGTCACCAACCAACATGAGGACAATGATACCTCGATCATTTGCCAATTTCAATCCATGTAACAGTGCATAGTTCTCTACTTGATTGTTCGAAGATTGACCAATGCTCCATGCATAAGCAAATTTCCTATTCCCTCCTGGGTCAAGAAGCACCCCTCCCACACCTGCCACCCCAATTTTCACATTTACAATAAATAATCAGATTAAAAATTAATTTTTAAAATGTATATTAAAATAATATATATTTTTTCTTCTTTTGTAAAGCTTAAGAATTTTTTTGGGTCAAAGGTTTAAGTTGCATCTTCTTTTGTAAAGCTTATGATTTTTTTGGGCCAAATGTTAAATTGCAACCGAGGTAGTATTTAGTTTCATTTATGGGATTATGATTAAATGCTACTAGAAAACACATTACCTGATTAGAGGTAGCCTCAACGATGACCACAAGGGACATTGACTTTTTTTGTAAATACTATATAGGCTGAAACTGCCTTTTGGTCCTAGAGTAAGACATAAAACTACCTTTAATTGGATAAGAGTTCGTCTTCTTTGGACCTAAAGAAATGAGTTAAAATCCCAAGACCCAAAAGTATCTAGCAAAAGTGAAAGTTTGTCTCTTACAGACGACCAACAAATTATTTTAAGTGACATGTTTTTTCTTAAACCAAGATCTATCAAGCATTGAGAGAGATCAAATTTCTTAATGTGTAAATTTTAATTTATATGTTGTTATCTAAATATGTAGGTACGTAGTTATTTAATTTTTTCGATTGAGTCGACTTTATTATTATTATTATTATTATTATGTCACATTATCTAATCTAACATCACATAACAACATCTCCCCTGTATTAAACTATAAAGCACCTCGCTACTCTCGATGCAATAACAATATCGAGTCAATACACATTCACAAATAACAATTAGTAATAATTACCTTCACTATTGATTAACAATTAAATTATAATAAATTTTATTTCTTAAAAAATAAAAATAAAATAAAAATTAACGTAAATAATATTTCAAATTTGTCACACAAAAATATAATGTCTAAATTGGTAATCTTAAAGATGCCTAACGGCTATGTGATATGACAACCAAAAACATACCTAAGTCCCTCACTTTTTGTGTGGCAATATAGAAAATACATTGAATAAGCATGCACCACCTAAAAAGAGAATTTGCACATGTGCATTGGATTCCCCTTTTGTGTTCCTGAACTTTAGCTGGTCAAAAAAATCGATTTTATGTTTTGCGTCCGGGGATTTCTAGAGAGAAATTCGATCGCTTGAACTTTTGTGTGTACCTTCACACATGATGCCAACTTGTAATGTTACTATTCTCTAAAATTTTTGTTGTTTGTACTGATTTCTTATATCTATGATGAGATAGTAATGATAAGTTGGTGTCGTGGTTTATATGGTTGTTACAAGATTATTTATTTTTAATATTTTTGTTTAATCTTTATTTTTAATGTTTTATTTTATTATCGAACAATATTCAATATAATAATAATAAAATTTGTTTTTATTTTAGTGGTTCAATATTTAACATGTTTTGATAATCATTCAAGATTAAAGATAGGGTTTTTGCATGCCTCAACTCTATCATATAGTTTATTAGATTTCTTGCATATTTGAATGTTTGATGATGATTTCAAATAGCAAGTGGGTTGGTGGCCATATGGGTTGGTGGCCATATTGTTAGTTGCATATATTCTTGGCAAACATCGCAAAATATAAAACCAAGCCCCTATTGTGGATACACATTGGAGGTATGCCAAATGCAAAAATGAGCCACGATGCAATGAACATATCATAGTCTCATGGTCAAGATTTTAGTGTGGAGTTCATATGTTTACACCAATTGGTGAGGATTTTGATGCAATGGCCCTATATTACTGTCGAGATCAAAATTTTGGTACAGTGGCTCTATGTCTTACTAAGGTGGATCTAATGGTGAGTAAGTAGCAACATTATTGTATTGTTGGTTAGGATTTGTCCATGTAAACATTTCTAAAATTCTTAGTTATTTATGAAATTCGCTAATGTTTGAATGGATTTGTTTCGACATTGTTTCTGCAACATGTAAAAGTCTAAGGATATGTTATCTAAATCGTACTATACTGACAATCTAAAAGAGGTAATTTATGTAATTTTCTTTATACGTGTAAGTTTTCTTGTGTCTACATATTTGCTTTCTCATATGTGTAATTTTTCGTTCTTTTTAAATTTTGTAATTTTTGGGGTTTTTTTTCTCAATCTACCTATTTTTTCATGTAGTTAGTGAAATATCTTTTATATTTTTTTGAATATATTTACTTTGTTATTCAAATAATAATCTATTTTTAAAATCACGATCAAGCCAAACACCAAAATGATGTGGCAATAATAACTATTCACTAGACACAAGAAACATGTTTATATTTAGAAAGTCTGCTTAGAACCCTAAGAATTAAACTTTATATTTTTTAAATATATTTACTGTGTTATTAAAAATACATAATATTGTTATTCATAGTGAATCAAATTAACATTTAAAAAGTGTATTTAGAATACTAAGAAATTAAACTTTATATTTTTTTAAATATATTTATTTTGTTATTAAAATTACATGGTATTGTTATCAATGGCGAATCAAATTAACGATGCTAAATAACCATTATAATGGACAATTTCAATTTCTATCATATGTATGTTTACATTAATGTTTGTTGTGCTTCCATCCATTACTAATAGAAATCAAAAGGCTTTAAAGGTAAGTCATTGACAATAAATTAATGGTGTTTCCTCTTTGAAGGATATTAATCGACTACAAACATATTGATATATGTAATGATGCTTTGTAGCAATGTAATCGAGACTTTATGCAATTATTTGAATATGGTATTACAAATATATTATATTTTAGTTGTCAATTAAGTCTAATTTAATTGATTAAAAAGATGAGTGTTATCTTTTTGACTGAGGATAAATTCTCACAGGTGATATGTTAAATTTTTAATGAGTATTTTGTTATATTGATCTTTAGCTTTAAAGAATCCAGTTTATGTTCGATACCATCTTCAAAACAAGGAAAAATGCTTAATAGATTTCCCCGAAATGTATATTTGACATAAAAATATAAAATAAAAAATCATATTTTGTGATTTAGCATTTACAACTAAAATCAATCTTTTCCTAAATGTTAAAAATGTACTAAAATCAATCTCCTACTAAATGTTGGAAAACATTAAAATAATGATTTAAGATAATTTAGATGGAAGTTGTGATGAAATACTACAAAAGTTAAAAAGATATGATGGTTCAAGACAATGTAGATGCAAGTTGTGAAGAATGTCTTGATTGAATGTTTTTTTTTTTTTTTTCAAATAGTTTGGGTGTTGTTATAGTAATTAAGAAATTTACATATAAATGATTAGTTAAAATTTTAATCTATTTTTTTTTATTAAAATGTTTATTTATTTTTATTAAATGATTATTTTGTTCTCACATAAATTTGTGGACATTTTTTTTTTTTTAGCATTTTGCAAATAGTACTGAGAGTAAACTTGTCAATGTTGATTATGGTTGTTGGGTGTCAGTTTTGACCCTTTTTACCCAACCCATTTAGTTCTATTTTATTTATTTTTTATTATCTAAAACCTCTTCTTTTGTCTACTTTCATCTTAATAATGGCACAATAAGCATAAATAAGGTAATAAATTGTTATTTTTATGAAACTCTTAGGTTTGGCTTGTAAGTAGTATTAGAAGTCATTTATTAACCAAAACTACTTGAATTTTAGTTGTTGTGGGAATTAACCCAGATGTCTCGACTATTATAGGAATCATAGGTTGACATGGTTATATCCATAAAATTCATATTTTCCACTTGAAGGTTTTTCATTTATGTGAGGAGATGGTAAAATACCTATTTCATCATCTTCAAGACGTCTGCTACCTCATGGTCAATTACTCGAGTCAAACCCATGCCAAATTAATAAAGGTCGTTTTGTGGGGTCATTTGAGAGCATATAATGGCGAATCTTGAAAATCCAGAACATGGGTTTTGCCCAGAACGTGCCCATTTAGGTGACTAGCATGTAGATTTCCCAGAAAAGGCATGTTGAGAGAGATACATTCATATTTATAATACGATTTCTTCTAGATTTCTTGTAGCACCCGATTATCAAACCATATTCCAAGTGGTGTGCCTAGCCAACAAGAAGAACAAATCAAGCTAATTTTGGATAGGAAAATGATATGTAAATGGATCACGAATTATCTCCTTAACTCATATTTGTTAAAATCAAAATCATTGTTATCTTGTATGACTATTCATAGCAGACAGTTCTGAAATTGGGGAAATTAATTTAATTAGCCCCATCACTCTTCTCGATATTTTACTAAAGACAGAGGAGGAGGGAATTGATTTGATTACTGAAGATATAATGTGATTGTTGATTTACATTAACTAGTGAATATAATGGAGTTCTGAGTTAATTTGATGTGTCAAGTTTCTTAAGCGTTTTGAGTTTGTTTAACAACATATGTCAGGAGGGCCCCATGGTATGTGGTGTATATTTCCTTTAGTATTTTGCTTTAGGATTGTTCTATCTTGTAGATGCATATTTTAATTTCCTATAGATTCATATTGCCGTCACAATTTCCTGTAGGTTAAGAATTTTCCTTTAAAGCAATTTATAGGCAACAATCACTATGAGTATGGTGAATAATAATTGTTCTAGATATAGATGTTAAATATACTCAACATAATTGAACAACCTTTCAGCTATTGTGCCATACAAACAATTACAACAAAAGGTACTCAAGGTTGGATCAAGTCTGTAATATTTTATGTTTTGCACATTTATTGATTGCTTAGTTATTTTAAGCCAATCTTTTTAACTCATACTTTGAGATAACCCTTGTTGGTCTTGAAGCTTGGTTAACTAAATAGAGTGTGTTTACAAGTAGACACACTTTAATAGTGAATGATTTATTTTTAATCTAATTCCCTACCATTGACAATTAAGTTTGAGTGATCATGGCCAAGAGAACCATTTATGTTTGTGAGTCTCGCATTTTACTGCTTAGGCTTTAGTAGGAGTTCATAGGCAATTTAAAGACTAGTTCTACACATATTGTGCTTGTGTCTCATAAGTTTACTTACCCGGATCGATAATAAATGTTGAGGAATCTAGACCCCTAAATCAACCCAACATTTTGGCGTCGTTGTCAGGGAGGCACTAAGGGAATTACTTTTGAGATTGCAAGTTTTTTGTTGTTTTTTAGTTGTAAGTTTCTTGATTTTTTTTTTGCAAGTTTTATGCTATTCTTTGGTCCTTAGTCTTTTTCTTTCATTTTGTTTGTTTCACCAACATTTACGACTTAGAGGAGGAGAAACAGTAAGACACAAACACACCCTCATTTCAGGATTTCAGAAAGGGTTATATCATGATGCATCCACTTTAGTGGGTATCTCCGAGCCCTCGTCATGTTGGCACACTAAATGTGTTTCCTTTTATACAAGTTTTTCAATTTTTGTTTGTTGTGCTGTGTTTGTTCTTGACTTCATTTATTTCTTTAAGATAGATGTAAAGCCCTTCATTAGGGCTTCAAAGTTAAATGGTAAATTTGTAATCTAAATTACTTTTCTTTTCTTGAAAGATTCCTTATGAACGAGTTTATGTCGTATTTTTGTTCGCATGACATCTAATTTCTAATTTTGTTTGCATTACAATACATCTATCTAATTTATGTTGAAGTTCTAGTAAATTAATCAGTTAAATATCAAATTCTCAAATTATACAGCCCAAGATAGTCACATAACAGATTACACATTTTCAATACATCGATACATATCATAACTTTCATTCAGAACAAAATTAATATTGGTAAAATACCTCTTGAAGAAGAAGTGTGTCCCTTTCTTTCCTGTTGTTGCTAACTGCTTGAAACTGCCTAAAAATTGAATCTTTTCCTCCCATCCAGCTAGGAACATAACCTCTCCGGCTCCCTAGCTCCAGGAATCCTTGCGGTTTCCTGGCCCCCGAGCCCAAAACTCCCAGCAACAGGTGCCCCCTGTGACAGTCCTCCAACAAGCTCCTCAAGCAAAACCAGTAATGACAGTCCTCCAACAAGCTCCCTAAGCAAAACCAATAATACAATCCTCCAGCAATCTCCCCCCCAACAAAACCAGTAATACAGTCCTCTAATATGAAAAATAATGCTCCAAAACAAAATTCCCCCTTTCCCGAGTGTTTCCCCCTTGCCTTATCCTCCCTTTCCCATTATTCACCGCCTTATCCCCCCCATTAAGTCTCAACCACCTTATCCCTCCATTAAGTGTCAACCACCTTATCCCCTTTTCATTAATGGGTCATCTACCGATACACGAAGTCTCCAAATGAAATTTATTAATTTAAACCAATATTCCTTAAACAAATATTTAATCAGGACAATTAATTAAACTAATATACATTAAACAATTATTTAAATTATGACAATTGATTAATTACTTAGGGTTGTTACAATAGAGAAGTCTTTGTTTTTGTAACCCCCCCCATACACTAATACATTCATGAGCATGACCTCTAGAACAACCAGAAGAACTTAAGAATGCTCGTGAATTTGTTGAGCAAGGGCGAATGTGTTGCTACAAGAATTTTCTCAAATCCTTTCCCAAAGTTCAGAGTCATCACTGGGGGAGATTCTACATCTCATGAAGCAGTTGAAGAAAAAATGATCCATGAATTGACCCCACAAGAGGAGGACTTAACAATTTCTTCTAATATTTATTAGCAAGAATACAAGATCAACGAGTCATGGATAATATTTGATGAGGAGCAGATACTAGAGCCATAAATTGAAGAGTTTCTTAGATTCTTGTCACTTGATACCTTATGTACTAAGGAATATGAAGATCAATTCTATGAAGAACTTCATGACATGATAACTACATGAAATTAAGGAAACAAGGATCATTAGAAGTTTGGTTTCAATCAGTCACCAGTCTGCAACATCACTCCATATTTCAACAATTCTTGGCACCATCACTACAAAAATAGGTGGCCTCTCGTATCTCGGTATTCATTAAGGTACACTTTTCAGGCTTGGATGTGGGTTTAACAGAGATCTTGTTGTGTGAATGGATGCATTGGAAGTATTCCTATAGTTGAAATAAGTTTTTATTTTTCAAGTAGAGTAGGATAGTGTAGAAAAATAAATAAATAAAAATTAGAGAGAAAAATAAAGCTTAGTTGTGAAAACCATGTTACTAGAGCAACTAAGCATGAACTCTACTTGAAAACCAGGTTACTGGCGGGTAGAATTCATCAATAAGTCAATAAGTCCAAATTTTGGGAATGTCAGAGTCTGTGCATATTTCTTGTAATCCCTTCCATATTTTCAAGGTGTATTTTTGTAAGCATGTGCAAGAATCATATTTAGAGCTCGATTTCTTTCAAAAGATTTTTGTCCCTACATAATTCATAAAATCAACTTATGCTTCGAAGCCTAGAAGTTTTCTCTCTGCCCCAGTCAAAGAAGTCATTCCTCAAAACTCAAAGGCTCCAGGTTTGGCATAATTTAGAAATCCAATCGATTACAGGAATTCCTGTAGAGTTGTTATTTTCAGTTTTCTTGTAAGAAATTGTTTTCAGGGACAAACTTTGCACATTATTTGCAAACCATTGGGACCGAATAAATAAATTCTAAAACATGGGTTTTGTGTAGAATACAACAATTTGAGTAAGACACATGCACAATTTTCAGAAAAAGACACAATAAAGTATGTATGGGCATTTTTTCAAAATATATTTTATGATAATTTCCAAATTTGTTTCTTATAATCTGTCAATTACATGAATTTACAGGAAATTACAAAAAAATACAGTTTAGCATTAACCATGCCCAACTTTATTCAACAGTATGTGGCAACTAAAAAATGTGTTCTCCAAGAATAGAATTCCATCCCATGAAAATAAAAACAATAGTTTCAAGTGAGGAAGAGAAACAACAATTTACAAATGGCTTTCAAGAAGAAGAGTCAGTGCATGAGAATTCGGGAATAGAAAAAATCCTATAAACCCTAAAACAAAGGAAAATCCTGAACTAGATATTACCAGATGTTGAAATTCTGAGGTCCTATGAGGCTGCCATCTAAGGTCTGTCCTTGACCTTAGTATGGCTCTAAGTTTCAACTGTATCGCTGTCTTCTTTTGCTGTTTTAGGACAGCAAACA
>ML777715.1:340346-383261 GCA_009831015.1 Picea engelmannii
CCCCCTTTGTGCTTAGAGACTCATAAGCACATGGGGACCACTTTCCAAGGTATCCAAATCTCAACACCAGAAACATGGATAAAAAGAAACCAACAAAGTTCTCAGTCATCTATCGAGGTTAGTCTTTTGAAATTAGTGAAGAAAAATAAACATAAACCAAGAGTTTAAATGAAAGTTAAGGAGGATGTAAATATCACAAGTTGATGAAAAATAATATTTTTTTTATAAACCACAAATTCTTGATGAGCTGCCAGTTTATGAGGAAATTCCTGATGATGAGATTCCTGAAGAAACAATTCAAGTTATCACTACAGATATTACTATTGATTCTCTAACTGCCAAGTTGAAAAAGGAGAAAAATAAGATAAGTTAAATAAAACAATACAGGGCCATAAGAACTGAAAATGAAAAAAGGTTAAGGAACAAAGTGCTCAAATATGGGAGCAATATGAGAGACTAAAAAATAAATACAAAACCTTGAAGCAAGATGCAAGCAAGTGGTGTGTTGAGAATATGAAGACAATGCGACAAAACAAGAGACTCTTAGATAGGCTCAAGAAGCACAAATCCAAAAGTAAGGCTTCTTCTACATCTATTGTTCCAACATCAAAGGACATTTGGGAAGCAACAAATATAGTTTTGAGAAATTTTGATCAATAGTTGCCAAAGGATACGAATGCATGAGGACATGCAAAATCCTCCGTCTAGGGGATATGTTGGGTGCCATTTTTGACTCTTTTTACGCAACCCATTCACCTCTATTTTTATTTTTATTTTTATTTTTATCTAAAACCCCTCCTTTTGTCTACTTTCACCTAAATAATGGCACAATCAGCATAAACAAGGCAATAAGTTATTATTTTTATGAAACTCTTAGTATTGTTTTGTAAATAGTATTAATAGTCAATTATTAACCAAAACTACTTGAATTTCAATTGTTACGGGAATTAACCCATATGTCTTAGCTATTACAAAAATCATAGGTTGACATGGTTATGATCCATGAAATTCAGATTTTCCACTTGGAGGTTTTTCATTTAAGCTAGGAGATGGTAAAATACCTATCTGATCATCTTCAAGACGCCTTCTACCTCATGGTAAATTATTCGAGTCAAACCCATGCCAAATTAGCAGAGGCGATTTTTGAGGTCATTTATGAACATATAATGGTGAATCTTGAAATAAAGAACACGGGTTTTGTCCAAGACAAGCCCATTTAGGTGAAACACAAGTAGATTTTCGAGAAAAGACGTGCTGAGAGAGATATTAGCATATTTCTAATACAGTTTCCTCTAGATTTACTGTTGCGAACGATTATCAAACCATATGCCAAGTGGTGCGCCCAACCAACAAGAAGAACAAATCAAGCTAATTCTCGATAAGAAAATGATATGTAATTGGATCATGAATTATCTCCTTAACTCATATCTACTAAAATTGAAATCATTGTTATCTTGTATGACTATTCATAGCTGACATTTTTGAAATTGGGGAAATTAATTTAATTCACCCCATCACTCTTCTCAATAAAAAAAACTAAAGACAGAGGAGGAGGAGGGAATTGCTATGATTACTGAAGGTATACTGTGACTGTTGATTTACATTGACTGTTGAACACAATGAAGTTCTGAGTTAAATTTATGTGTCAAGTTTCTTAAGCTTTCTGAGTTTGTTTAACAACATATGGCAGGAGGGCCCTATGGTATGTGTTGTATATTTCCTTTAATATTTTGATTTAGGATTGCTCTTTCCTGTAGATGCATATTTTAATTTCCTATAGATTCATATTGTTTTCACAATTTACTGTAGGTCAAGATTTTTCCTTTAAATCAATTTACAGGCAAAATCACTCTGAGTACAGTGAATAGTAATTGTTCCAGATATAGATGTTAAAGATACTCAACATAATTGAATAATCTTTCATCTATTGTTCCATACAAATAGTTACCACAAAACGTACTCAGGGTTGGATCAACTTTGTAATATTTTTTGTTTTGTGCATTTCTTTATTGTTTAGTTATTTTCAGTCAATCTTTTTAACTCACATTTTGAGATAACTCGTGTTGCTCTTGAAGCTTGGTTAACTAAACAAAGTGTGTTTGCAAGTAGACACACTTTAACATTGAATGATTTACTTGTAATATGATTCCATACCAGTGACAATTAAGTTTGGGTGATCATGGCCAAGAGAACCATTTATATTTGTGATTTTGGAATTTTACTGCTTTGGTTTTAGTAGAAGTTCATAAGCAATTTCAAGACTAGTTCTGCACATATTGTGCTTGTGTCTCATAAGTTTACTTACCCGTATTGATAATAAATGTTGAGGAATATAGACCACTAAATCAACCCAACATTTTGGTGTGGTTGCCAGGGAGGCACTAAAAGAATTACTTTTGAGATTGCAAGTGTTTTGTTGTTTTTTAGTTGTAAGTTTCTTGATTTTTCTTTTTGCAAGTTTTTTGTTTTTCTTTGGTCCATAGTCTTTTTCTTGCATTTTGTTTGTTTCGCCAACATTCATGACTTGGAGGAGGAGAAATCGTAAGATGCAAAGGCACCATCATTTCAGGATTTATGAAAGGGTTCTACTCTGATGCATCCACTTTAGTGGGTATCTTCGAGCCCTTGTTATGTTGGCATTGTAAGTGTGTTTCCTTTTATGCAAGTTTTTCAATTTTTTCTTAGTGTGGTGTGTCTGTTCCTGGATTCATTTATTTCTTTAAGATAGAGAAGTCTTTGTTTTTGTAAAAACCCCCATGCACTAATCCATTCATGAGAATGACCTCCAAAACAACAAGAAGAACTTAAGATTGTTCAGGAATTTGTTTAGCAAGGGAGGATGTGTTGCTACAAGGATTTTCTCAGATCCTTGCCCAAAGTTCAAAGTCATCACTAGGGGAGATTCTACATCTCAAGAAGCAGTTAAAGAACAAATGATGCATGACCAGACCCCACAAGAGTAGGAATAATAAGTTTATTCTATTCCTTATCAACAAGAAGACAAGATCAATGAGTCATGAATAATATCTAATGAGGAGAAGATACTAGAGCCATAAATTGAAGATTTTCTTGGATGCTTGTCACTAGATCCCTTGTGTACTCAGGAATATGTAGTTAAATTCTCTGAATAAATTCATGAAATGACAACTATAGGAAATTAAGGAAACAAGGATCATATAGAAGTTTGGTTTCAATCAGTCACCAATTTGCAACATCACTCCATATTTCAACAATTCTTCGTACCATGACTACACAAATAGTTGGCCTCACATATCTCAGTATTCATTAAGGTACACTTTTCAAGCTTGGAAGTGGGTTTAACAAAGATCTTGTTGCGTGAATGGATGCATTGGAAGTATTCCTATAATTGAAAGAGGTTTTTCTTTTCCAAGTAGAGTAGGATAGTATAGAAAAAAAAAAAAAAGTAAAGAGAAAAATAAAGCTTAGTTGTGAAAACCAGGGTATTGACGAAACTAAGCATGAAATCTACTTGAAAACCAGGTTATTGGCGGGTAGAATTCATCAATAAGTCAATAAGTTCAAATTCTAGGAATGTCAGTCTGTGCAGATTTCATGTAATCTCTTCTAGATTTTCAAGGCGTATTTCTATAAGCATGTGCATGAATCAGATTTAGAGCTCGATTTCTTTCAAAAGATTTTTGTCCCTGTATAATTCAATATTCAGAAAATCAGCTTATACTTTGAAGCCTTGAAGTTTTCTCTCTGCCCCAGTCAAAGAAGTCATTCCTCAAAACTCAAAGGCTCTAGGTTTGGCATAATTTAGAAATCCAATCAATTGCAGGAATTCCTGTAGCAAGCTGTTATTTTTAGATTTCMTGTAAGAGATTATTTTTCAGGGACAAACTTTGCACATTATTTRCAAACCAATGGGACYGAATTAGGAAATTATGAAACACGGGTTTTGTGTAGAATACAACAATTTGAGTAAGACGCATGCACAATTAAAAAAAAAAAAAAAACACAATAAAGGATGTATGGGAATGTTTTCAAAGCATATTTTATGATAATTTCCAGAATGATTTCTTATAAATTATCAATTACATGAATTTTCAGGAAATTACAGAAAATTCCAGTTGAGCATCAGCCATACCCAACTTTCTTCAACAGTCCGTGGCAACTAAAAAGTGTGTTCTCCAAGTATAGAATTTCTAGCCCATGAAAACAAAATCAATAGTTTCAAGTGAGGTAGAGCAACAACAATTTCTTGTAATCCTTTAACATTACAATAATCTCAGGAGTAATTGCATGAAATTTCATGAGCTTCATGAGATAAGTTTTTATCCTTTCCAGAATTTATTTCAAATAAAAATGCAATGGTCATCTTCAACATCATTTTGTATAACATTAGGGAGAAAGAATGTGCATATTGCATGCATACTGGATCCTACAAATATGCAGTTCAGTGCAAGTTTGAACTATTGATGGTCCATTGGGTGTAAAATAAATAAATACATCAAATTTTATTGTTGTTATTTTATCTGAGTTCGGTTGAGATTTCTGCAATCTAGCATGTTCTAGAATTCAAGATTTGTAGCATCTTCAGTCCACATAAACTTTGATCCTTGTCAGGATTTTGATGTTCTTTTGGTTCCACAGTACATATCATTTTTAGATTACATTCTCTCTATGGTTGCTACTACAGCCTACATCTCGATTAGTTCCAATATGAGCTATTACAAATATCCCATGTTATCTCTTCTATGGACTCAGACACTTATTCCAAAGCAAAAACCTTCAAGGGCCATCTTCTAAGTTCAACAGTTCATCACAATAACAAAGTTTTAGCATGCAAGGTAAATGGTCTTTTAGTATTTTAACTTGTCAAAACATGGAGTAAACCTTAAAGAAAACAACTTGTATATGTTATCTGCCATTTATTTAAGAGTTATCCTAACACTAATTTCCTAATTATTTTATGATCATGATCCCTAAAACCTATCATCTATTACACACGACTATCATGCGATTAACCATCATTCACCATAATATTCACCTATATTCATGTGCCATCTACATTTAACCACCCGCATATGCTGAAACGACCAAAAATTGAATTATTATGGCTTAAACAGTAACCATGACTTGTTCCCGATAAATTCCTCTTCTCATTTTGTTCGCTTTGTATTTATGCTCATGTCTCATTCCTACTTATCCTTCATTTATGCTCACCACAAGGTTTTGAAACTGGCACTTGACACTTCGTTTGAACAAAGTAGGAAAATGACAACATGAGTGCAAAAAAATCCTCCAAATAAAGGATAGATTTCTTTATCATCATACTATGGTTAAGATTATTGTATTAGATAAATTCAAGAAGTTAAGTCAAATATGGAAGGAATTTGTTAGGGACCTGACCTCCCTAACCCCTCATATAGGTAGAAAAATATATTTTCCATGTAATAAAGTCCAATATTAATAAGGCCTAGTAATAAGGAAGAATAAGTCAAATGTAGGAAGACCTAATAGAAGATTTCGCTTCTAGAATATCTTCCTCTAGATTGTTCTTGTGGTAGATAGATTTGGTATAAATAGGAGTCGAGGCCATGATAAGTTTTTTCTTGAGAATTATTGTAATAGAGCACTGCTCTATTAGAGGTAGCCCCCTCAAAGAGGCAAGTGAACATTGTTTCCTATCAATAAAGGTATTATTTTGGTGTTGTGGTTTCATCTATTGTGTTGTTTTGTTTCTATTCTCTGCAATATTTTTGTTTTCTGTTATTATAATAGATCTGGTACCTAACAAGTGGTATCAAAGCTCTTTCCTTGGAAGAAATTATGGGTAATTTTTTTCTTCAGGGTAGAGACATATTCCGATGTATTAAGCTACGATGTTCTGTTGTTCAGCTCATAAATTCGTAGTCGGGGAAGCATACATGTAGGAACTACAAGTGGTACTTAAGCACACATTGTTGGCCACCCTTGTAACCCTTGTTGGTACCCCTTTGAGTGGTAGCGCATCATACAAAACCTGTATACATAATGGCCTACATATCTTGAATCCCTCCATAGATAAACCAATCGATCGTCCGACTACTATAATGCCACTGAGAACAACACTCGAGAAGATACTCTCTAGTACCTGGGTAATTGGGTAGTATGACTAAGGGTACAGTTTAGCCTCCTTAGTTGGTTCATTGAGATATTGGGCCGAGTACTACTGTTTGATCCCACATGTATATCAGAGAGCTATAGCATAGGACAAGCCCTTGTCTGTAGGCACCCTGAAAACCCTAACCCTTAGGACGAAAACAAAACAGAACAGGAAGAGACAATATCTATTGCAGTGAAACCTTGTTTTCTGCATTCGAGTTGCAAAATTACTACATATTTCTTCTTGTTAAGAATTTTGGAATTTCTTCCTGCCTACCCACACCCTTATTTGAGACCTATCCCATTGTGTCTCATAAGTTTACTGACCCATATTGATAATAAATGTTGAGGAATATAGACCACTAAATCAACCCAACATTTTGGTGTGGTTGTCAGGGAGGCACTAAAGGAATTACTTTTGAGATTGCAAGTTTTCAATTGTTTTTTAGTTGTAAGTTTCTTGATTTTTCATTTTGCACGTTTTTTTGTTTTTCTTTGGTCCTTATTCTTTTTCTTGCATTTTGTTTGTTTCTCCAACATTTACAACTTGGAGGAGGATAAATGGTAAGATGCAAAGGCACCCTCATTTCAGGATTTCTAAAAGGGTTCTAGTCCGATGCATCCACTTTAGTGGGTATCTCTGAGCCTTAGTTATGTTGGCATTGTAAGTGTGTTTCCTTTTATGCAAGTTTTTCAAATTTTTCTTAGTGTGGTGTGTTTGTTCCTAAATTCATTTATTTCTTTAAGATAGAGAAGTCTTTGTTTTTGTAAAAACCCCCATACACTAATCCATTCATGAGCATGACCTCTAGAACAACAAGAAGAACTTAAGAATGCTCAGGAATTTTTTGAGCAAGGGAGGATGTGTTTCTACAAGGATTTTCTCAAATCCTTGCCCAAAGTTCAAAGTCATCACTATGGGAGATTCTACATCTCAAGAAGCAGTTATAGAACAAATGATCCATGAACAAACCCCACAAGAGGAGGAATACAAAATTTATTTTAATCATTATCAACAAGAAGACAAGATCAATGAGTCATGGATAATATCTAATGAGGAGCATATACTAGAGCCATAAATTGAAGGTTTTCTTGGATGCTTGTCACTGGATCCCTTGTGTACTCCGAACTATGTAGTTCAATTCTCTAAGGAAATTCATGACATGAAAACTATAGAAAATTAAAGAAATGAGGATCATATAGACTTTTGGTTTCAATCAGTCACATGTCTGCAACATCACTCCATATTTCAACAATTCTTGGCATCATACTACAAAAATAGTTGGCCTCTCATATCCCGGTATTCATTAAGGTACACTTTTCAAGCTTGGATGTGGGTTTAACAAAGATCTTGTTGCATGAATGGATGCATTGGAAGTATTCCTATAATTGAAAGAGGTTTTTCTTTTTCAAGTAGAGTAGGATAGTGTAGAAAAATAAATAAATAAAAAGTAAAGAGAAAAATAAAGCTTAGTTATGAAAACCAGGTTACTGGCGCAACCAAGCATGAAATCTACTTGAAAACCAGGTTAATGGCGCAACCAAGCATGAAATCTACTTGAAAACTAGGTTACTGGCGGGTATTATTCATGAATAAGTCAATAAATCCAAATTCTAGGAATGTCGGTCTGTGCAAATTTCCTGTAATCTCTTCTAGATTTTCAAGGTATATTTTTATAAGCATGTGCATGAATTAGATTTAGAGCTCGGTTTCTTTCAAAAGATTTTTTTCCCTGCATAATTCAAGATTCAGAAAATCATCTTATGATTCGAAGCTTAGAAGTTTTCTCTTTGCCCAGTCAAAGAAGTTATTCCTCAAACTCAAAGGCTTCAGGTTTGGCATAATTTAGAATCCAATCAATTACATGAATTCATGTAGCGAGCTGTTATTTGCAGATTTCGTGTAAGATATTGTTTTCAAGGACAAACTTTGAACACTATTTTCAAACCAATGGGACCGAATTAGAAATTATGAAACACATGTTTTGTGTAGAATACAACAATTTGAGTAAGATGCGTGCACAATTAAAAAAAAACAAACACAATAAAGGATGTATGGGCATGTTTTCAAAGTAGATTTTATGATAATTTCCAGAATGATTTCTTATAATCTATCAATTACATGAATTTACAGGAAATTATAGAAAATTCCAATTTAGCATCAACCATGCCCAACTTTCTTCGACGGTCTGTGGCAACTAGAAAGTGTGTTCTCCAAGTATAGAATTTCTAGCCCATGAAAAAAAAAAGAGTAGTTTCAAGCAAGGTAGAGCAACAACAATTTCTTGTAATCCTTTAAAATTACAAGAATCTCAGGAGTAGTTGCATGAATTTTCATGAGCTTCATGAGATAAGTTTTCATCCTTTCCAGAATTTCTTTCAAATAAAAATGCAGTGGTCATCTTCAACATCATTTTGTACAACATTAGGGAGAAAGAATGTGCATATTACATGCATACCAGATTCTACAAATATGCAGTTCAGTGCAAGTTTGAACTATTGATGGTCCATTGGGCATAAAATAAATAAATACATCAAATTTTATTGTTGTTATTTTATATAAGTTCGTTTGAGATTTATGAAAGCTAGCATGTTCTAGAATTAAAGAATTGTAGCATCTTCAGTCCACATAAACTTTGATCCTTCTCAGGATTTCGATGTTCTTTTGGTTCCACAGTACATATCATTTTCAGATTACATTCTCTCTATGGTTCCTACTTCAGCCTACATCTGGATAAGTAACAATCTGAGCTATTACAAAGATCCCATGTTATCTCTTCTATGGTCTCAGGCACTTATTCCAAAGCAAAAATCTTCAAGGGCCATCTTCCAAGTTCAACAGTTCATAACAATAGTAAAGGTCTCGTATGCAAGGTAAATGGTCTTTTAATATTTTAACGTGTCAAAACCTGGAGTAAATCTCTAAAAAAACAACTTGTATACATTATCTGCCATTTATTTCAAAGTTATCGTAACGCCAATTTCCTAATTATTTTATGATCATGATCCCTAAAACCTATCATCTATTATACATGACTATCATGTGATTAACCATCATTCACCATAATATTCACCTATATTCATGTGCCATCTACATTTAACAACCCACATACGCTGAAACGACCAAAATTTGAATTATTATGGCTTGAACAGTAATCATAACTTGTTCGCAATGCATTCCTCTTCTCATTTCGTTCACTTTGTATTTATGCTCATGTCTCATTCCTACTTTGTATTTGTATTCATGTTGTTTTGTTGGAGGTTTTTCCCTCGAAGAGGCAAGTGAACATTGTTTCCTATCAATAAGGTATTATTTTGGTGTTGTGGTATCATCTATTGTGTTGTTCCGTTGTTATTCTCTGTAGTCTTTATGTTTTTTGTTATTATAATAGATCTGGTACCTAATATATTTTTTTATTTAGAAACAACTTTCAAGAAGAAGGGTCAGTGCATGAGAATTCTAGGAATAGCGAAAATCCTATAAACCCTGAAACAAAAGAAAATATTGAACTAGTTATTACCAAAAGCAGGGATAAAAAGAAATCAACAGGGTTCTCAGTCATTTGTCCAGGCTAGTCCTTTGAAATTAGGGAAGAAAAATAAACATAAACTTGGAGTTTAAATGAAAGTTAAGGAGGATGTAAATAAATCTCAGGTTGATGAAAAATAATAATTTTTTAATAAACAACAAATTCTTGATGAGATGCATGTTTATTAGGAAATCACCGATGATGAGATTCTTGAAGAAGCAATTCAAGTTATCATTGCAGATATTACTATTGATTCTTTAACTTCCAAGTTGAAAAAGGAGAAAAATAATATAAGTAATTTAAAGAAAACAATACAGGGCCATAAGGAATGAAAATGAAAAAAAGGTTAAGGAACAAAGTGCTCAAATCTATGAGCAATATGAGAGACTCAAAAAGAAATATAAAGTCCTGAAGTAAGATGCAAGCAAGTGCTATGATGAGAATATGAAGACAATCCAATAGAAAAAGAGACTGTCAGACAAGCTCAAGAAGCACAAATCCAAAAGCAAGGCTTCTTCTACATCTACTATTCTAGCACCAAAGGATATTTGAGAAGTGAAAAATACAGTTTTGAGAAATTTTGATCAACAATTGTCAAAGGATATGAATGCATGAGGACATGCAAAATCATTTGTTTGGGAGAGATGTTGGGTGCCACTTTTGACCATTTTTACCCAATCTATTCACCTCTATTTTTTTTAATCTAAAGCCCCTCCTTTTGTCTACTTTCACCTGAATAATGGCACAATCAAAGTAAATAAGGTAATAAGTTGTTCTTTTTACGAAACTCTTAGTTTTGGCTTGTAAATAGTATTAGAAGTCATTTATTTACCAAAAATACTCGAATTCCAGTTGTTAGGAGAATTAACCCAGATAACTCAAGTATTACAGGAATCATAGGTTAACATGGTTATGATCCATCAGATTCATATTTTCCGCTTGGAGGTTTTTCATTTATGTCAAGAGATGGTAAAATACCTATCTGATCCTCATCAAGACGTTCACTATCTCATGGTCAATGATCTGATTCAAACCCATGCCAAATTAGTAGAGGCAATTTTGCAAGGTCATTTGCGAGCATATAATGGAGAATCTAGAACATCTAGAACATGAGTTTTGTCCAGAACGTTCCCATTTAGGCGATAGTTGAGCAGATTTCCTAGAAAAAGCATGTTGAGAGAGATACATACATATTTCTAATATGGTTTCTTCAGATTTCTTGTAGTGGCCGATTATCAAACCATATGCCAAGTGGTGCGCCCAACCAACAAAAAGAACAAATCAAGGTAATTTTGGAGTGGAAAAGGATATGTAATTGGATCATGAATTATCTCCATAACTTAGGTCTGCTAAAATTGAAATCATTGTTATCTTGTATGACTATTCATCGCTGAAAATTCTAAAATTGAGGAAATTAATTTAATTCGCCCCACCATTCTTCTCGATATAAAAACTAAAGATAGAGGAGGAGTAGAGAATTTATTTGATTACTAAAGGTATAATGTGACTATTGATTTACATTGACTATTGAATACAATGGAGTTATGAGTTAATTTGATGTATAAAGTTTCTTAAGCGTTCTGAGTTTTTTAACAACATATGCCAAGAGGGCGCCCTAGTATGTGTTGTATATTTCCTTTGTTATTTTTCTTTAGGATTGCTCTTTCCTGTAGATGCATATTTTAATTTCCTATAGATTTGTATTGTTGTCACAAATTCTTGTAGGTTAAGAATTTTCTTTAAAGCAATTTACATGCAACAATCACTATGAGTATGGTGAATAATAATTGTTCAAGATATAGATGTTAAATATGTTCAACATAATTGAAAAATATTTCATCTACTATGCCATACAAATAGTTACCGCAAAATGTACTCAAGGTTGGATCAAGTCTATAATATTTTCTGTTTTGCACATTTATTTATTGCTTAGTTATTTTCAATCAATCTTTTTAACTCACACTTTGAGATAACCCTTGTTGGTCTTAGAGCTTGGTTAACTAAACATAGTGTGTTTCCATGTAGACACATTTTAACAATTAATGTTTTACTTGTAATCTAATTCCCTACCATTGACAGTTAAGTTTGAGTGATCAATGCCAAGAGAACCATTTATGTTTGTGAGTTTCACATTTTACTGCTTTGGTTTTAGAAGGAGTTCGTAGGCAATTTCAAGACTAGGTCTGTACATATGGTGTTGGTGTCTCATAAGTTTACTTACCCATATTGATAATAAATGTTGAGGAATCTAGACCACTATATCAGCCCAATAATGACGCTTGACTTGATAGAGATATCGAGTGAGGCACCTAACAAAGACAACCAACATAAGAAATCGACCCCAAAATTTACTACGTAAAACTCAAAACACTTAACCACTCAATTAACCCATCAAACTAAAATACTTTATTTTTTTAATACATACAATAACTATTACATACATTAAATAAAAAAATAACCATCCACACAATAACAACAAACATAAAATTAACAAGTGAAATAGGAGGGGAGTTGCAAGTACTTGCCTATAGATGTTCGACAATATTAACTCATGTTGTTGTTATCGCTAGATTTGAAAAGAAAAGAAACTATGTTCGTATCGAAATTGGGGTTGTTTCCTTTGGTTATAAAGGTATGGATGGTGAACTATGAATATTTTTCCGATTATAAAAGGTATACGAAGAGGGTGGATGGCTCTGCAACCTAGGTCTTGTAGGGTCCATTTCTGACACAAACTGAATCGACCCTCAAGCACATCACCAACTCTTTAGCGATCCACTTTCTGAACTAGGGGTTGACCCCACACATGGAGGCACCAACAAAGGGGGTGAAAAACCCCTCCTACAGTAGCACGACAACAATGACAACGGGTGGGCAACAATTCACTTGGCCACCTTTTGAACTCCCGCCGCATCGTAAAGCAACAACATCCTTTGATGGATATGGAAAAGGGAAAAGTATGGATATAGATATGGAGTCCTCCCATCCGAAAATGACTCAGATCTGGGAACTAGGGAAGTGTCTACCGCAAATGACCATGACCATGACATCAAAATATAGAATTAACTTGATCCGGATCGACGAGCACATGTAGTACATGAGGGACCATGCCTTGATTGGAAATTTCTTGGGATATGGTCCTTTGAGAAAGATTTGATAAAATGGATTCAACATTGGGGAAAACCCAAAGGAGACTATGACTTACAATTGGGATCCAAAGGTTTCTTCACAGTAATATTCAACAATATTGAAGACAAAGAGCGAAGATTTGATGGAGGCCCTTATTTCTTGAACTCAATCGGCCTTTTCCTCAAATAATGGACAGAGCGATTTATTACAAAAAAGGAGGACTTCACACATGCACTAGTATGGATCCGCTTGTACTCACTACCTCAAGAATTTTGGTTGGAGGAAATCTTAGTTGGGATTAGAAATACCTTGGGAAGGTATGTCAATTCCTCCAAGGCAACAAGACAAAGAAGGTATACCTCTTTCGTAAGAAATTGTGTGTATCTTAATATTGCTAAGCTCTTGACAATATCCATTGACCTGGAATACTAGGACGAGGAATGGAGACAAACAATCGATTATGAACACATCCCTTTCAGATGCCGCAAATGTCTTGAACACGATCACTTATTCAAAGATTCCCCCCTAAGTAACCTAGGAAAGCAAGAATAAAAAATGTAGAGAAGATGAAAGACTAGTTCATCACAACATCAATGAAACGAAGGTAAGGCGCCAAGAAACAAATGACAAATCAGATGAAAACCCTAAGCACCAACAATTCTTTTCACATTCTCAACCAGCTACCAGATGATATTTAGGACACCCTGGTCCAAAAAGAAAACCATACACAAAAGGCACAAACTAACCCTTCAGAAGATCCCATCCTGGAGGAAATAATTCCCAACATGCAACAAACCCAAGAAGCATGAGATATACCCTTAGAGGAAGGAGGAAACATGGAAATCGAACTGGACAAGAGGGAACTAGCGGGGGTTGACCTGGTCAATCTGGAAAAATATTATCAGAGAAAGGAGCTCTACACTATACCACCATATCAACTAAGAACGGTTCACAAAGTATACATGGACTCGACAGTAGGGGAAACATCCAGAGCCACCAAAAGTCTGGGCATCCATAAAGAACCCCTCAATGACACACACAATAAGGCCAAAGAGGAGAAAAGGTGTGGGTGTAAATCCACTCAACAACTTATACAAAAGGTAGGCCGCTTTATGGTAAACTATGGACAAATCCAATTGATCTCAAATAGTTTATTGCCATGCACCACTCTCTCCTCCTCATGAATATTATCACTTGGAACATCCTGGGATTGAACGAAATAAGTAAATAAAGACTTCTTTGAAAATGAATAATGTATGAGAACCTAGATATACTTCTCCTCCAAGAAATCAAATGTGTTGGGAAGGAAGCATAATATATATATGGCCAATGTTGGAACCAAGAAAACACCATCCACATGGACTCCAGAGGAGCAGCTGGAGGATTGGCAATCCTATGGAATCCCTCAACGGTCCTCCTGGAAGGATTCTTCTCCATGGAGTGGAAAATATCGGTTGAATATAGAGGCATAGGGTCAAACAAAGGAGGCAACATTACCAATGTTTATGGCCCTCTGTTGCAACAAGATATTCAAAACTTACTTCAAATTCTTTATCGGTTGAGTAGCGTAACAAGAGGTCAACCCTGGATTTTGGGAGGGGAATTCAATATTATCATCTCTCTGGAAGAAAAATGAGGGGGCATTCACAGGATAGAGCGAGATTCAAAATAATTTTAAGAAACGATTGAATATCTAGGCTTAATCTACATTGAATGCATCAATGGGGACTACACATGGTCTAACAAGCGATCTGGATCCCAACAAATTTTCTACAGACTAGATCCTTACCTAATTTATGAGCCATTAATGCTTGAAGGATCTATCATAAAGGTCAACATCTTAGCCATATCGGGCTCAGATCATTGGTTAGTTCAAATATGGATAGACACAACTAGTCTAGTAAGGAAAAGACCCTTCCGCTTTGAGAAATTTTGGCTCAACCACTCAGATTTCCCAGCGAACCATTCATAATGGTGGGAAGATGCAACAATCTCTCATGGCTCTCTGATGTATTGCTTCCATCAAAAATTGAAAAACTTAAGCCAACACCTCAAGATTTGGAACAAGATAACCTTTGGGAACATCTTTCAAGCCTAGTGATATCCGAAGCAAAGGATGAAATATATCCATCAAGAGATCATTCATGCATGTCACACATAACAACTACAGGAAGAAGAAGCAAAGGTCGAGCAAAAGTTGGAAGAGAGATACACTCAAGAGGAGATACCATGGCACCAAATATCCACGATACAATGGCTAAGGGAGGGAGGAAAAGACACAAAGTTCTTCCATCGCTCCATGATCCAGTGGATACACATCAATAGGATTGTGAAATTTGAAAATTCCCAAGGCCAAATCCTCACTACCCATTCTGAAATGGAGCAGGAATTGGTCAATTATTACCAAAAAATGCTCACGGAATCAATTGCAGACAGATCGAAAACAATATGAAAGATAAAAAAACATATTCCTTCTCTTGTCACCCCTGACTAGAATGCAAATATCCTAAGGCCCATCACAATTGAAGAGGTTGATCAAGAAATGAGAGACACGTTGGAAGGAAAAGCTCTAGGGCCAGATGGCTCCACCACAAAATTCTTCCACCATTGCTAGCCTTTAGCGAGGTAGGAGGTGTGGCAAATTACATAAGACTTTAGAAACTCAGGGCAAGTACTCTTAGCGCTTAATGCCACCTTCATCACTCTCATTCCAAAGGAGGAGCGAGAAAAGAAACCCAAACAATTTAGACCCATCATCGTATGCAACGCCATCTACAAGATATTGAATAAGGTAATATCTCTCTAACATAAATCTATTCTACCTCTTATTATTTCTCAAGAACATTTGTGCTATGTAGAAGGATGTCAAATCATGGATAATATCTTCCTTTCACATGAGGTTGTCCATTCTTTGAAACTCACAGGAACACCTGACATGATAATAAAACTTGATCTTTCCAAAGATTTTGATACACTCAGCTGGCAGTACATGCACGATCTCCTAATTGCCTTTGGGTTTAGCCAGGATTGGGTAAGCTGGATTCTCAGACTTACCTCAACAACATTTTTTTAAGCTCTAAGGCATCAGGTAAGTTGATCCTCTCCCCCCCTTCCTCTTCATCATCATGGTGGAAGGTCTAAGATGTTACATCAAGGCAACGATAGTAGAAGGATCCCTACAAGGGCTTTCTTCACACGGCCTGAACCTACCTATCTCACACAACCAATTTATAGATGACACAATGATGATGGTATCCCTTCATGCCTGTGAAGAAAGACACCTCAAGGACATCATCAATGACTTCATCACAACCTCTGGTACAACCATTAATCAAGAGAAATCCATATTGTTCTTCTTTAATATCCCCAAAGCCATCCAAAATTTTATTCTTTGAATCCTTGGCTTCAATAGGGGCTCCCTTCCGTCCAATAACCTAGGGGTACCACCCATAGATAATTCTCTTCGTAATATCTCATGGGAGGGATTAATCACCTCTCTGGAAAAATGACTAAGATCCTAGACATTTAGAACCCTCAACTTGGCTAGTCGCCTAATCCTCCTCAAATCAGTCCTTCAAGTTATCTCCTCCTACATCTTTTCTGCACTGGATGCTCCTCTTTCGGTTCTCATTGCCATCAAAAGCATTCAACGAAGTTTCCTTTTGCAGGGAACAAAAGAAGGACACACATGGGACTCAGTGAACTGGAAATAACTATGCAAATAAAAACATGCAGAGGGCCTAGGACCGAGTGACCCACAAATCCTCAATCAGGGCACGGGAGCGAAAATTTGGTGGAGATGGCTCACAAAATCAATTGAAATATGGACACGCCTTTGGTGGCACAAATATTCCAGCATGATGAAGGAAGAATAAATGATCAGATGGAATGACAATCACAATGGATCCCTCATTTAGAACAAAACAAAACACAACAACTATCTTATTCAAGATCATGCTTTTTGGGAAATAAGAAATGGCTCCACAACTACTTTATGGACAGACTCATGGCAACAACTCCCACATCTAAGTCAACAACAATGGTATGAGAGTCTTCAACCAAACAAAGATAGGGTTGGACTCAAACTTGTAGCATATTTTCGGAACCCCAATAGTTAGTCAGATACCTAGAGGAGATGGAAAACCAATGCAATAGATCTAGGACACCCAAACCGCAGATTCTGGAAAATGGAGAGTAGAAGCTCTAATGCGCAAGATCAAAATTAAGAAAGAACCAAACATACTGCATGGGGGGGATTCCCCTAAGGTATCTTTCACAATCAAAGAGGCTTATGGGTTAAAAGCCAACTTTTCAGAGCTCCAAAATAATCCGCTATGGACAAAAGTCTGGAACTCTAAGAAATGGACAAAGATGAGCACTTTCCTATGGCTAGTAGGACATAAAATCATTCTTACTTGGGTCAACCTGGTCAAGAGAGGATTTATAGGCCCCTCCATTTTTCAACTATGCATGGAAAAGGAGGAAACACATGAACATCTACTAAACTAGTGCACCTTCAACTCCCACATATGGGACCAAAGTGCTATCATGATGCACACATCAGAAATAAATCGAGAAGACATTGGACTCACACTAGCAGGCTAGAGGACCCAAGCTTTTAAGAATCACATTCTCAACCGTATTTGGCAAATCCTCCCAAGAAAATCCTGTGGCAAATTTGGAAAGAATGCAATCGTTGAATATTCCACTCCAAATCACAATACTCGGAGGAAGTTTGGACCCTCATAAGGAAAAACATAGTTGAGACCTTACAAGCCACCAAATGGACCTGTCATGTGACCAAAGTGAACAGGAAATCCTAGAGGGCTAGAACTTGCACATCAATCCCTCTGCATCCCAAGATAAAGAGAACCCCTTGCCTGGGATGAGTCCAAATCGATGGAAATTCCCTCCACTAGGGTTTTATCAAAATCAATTTTGATGGGGCATCCAAAGGTAACATAGGACCAATGTGCTTTGGATCTTTCATAAGAGATGAGCATGGAACCATTCTACATATATCAACTGGTAGTATGGGATATGATTCGAACAATGCAACATATCTATGGGGCCTCATCAAAGGTCTCCTTCTGACTCGATATCATGGATACAATTAGATAATTATCGAGGGGGTTTCCCAAATAATTATCCACATGTTATCTAAGCTCTTACATGGAAATTCAATGGAGAATATTTCTCCAAGATGGAGGCTCCTTCACATCCTCGAGCTTCTTCAATCCACTATTCGAACTCAACAAGTTCTAGTTCCTTCATACATAAGGCACGAGGCCAACAAGGTGGCGGACAAGTTGGCCAATGTGGGGGTCCACCGATCATAAGAGGATTTAGTTTGTGAATCATCCATGCATAATGACCACCCCATCCTAAAATAATGATTGCACTGACACAATCGACATAATCCACCCTAGATGGGATGCTACACAACCCACAATGAGCATGAGCCAACACCTCACATTAACACAGATGGACACCTAGCTCCCCGATTATAGTGCCTGTGACTTAGGTGGTAGTGTTGGAGGGTGGCGAGGTCATTTTAGGTAGAATTCACTGTGGATGAAGGATTTGGGGAAAAAGGGACGGATGCAGACTCACGTGGAGGGGGACAACAACCTTAATACCTGGTACATGTCCTTCAATGACCTCATAACGACAATGACGCAAGCGTGGAGCAGGCACTTAAGCCATAATATATCTGGAACACAATGGAATTTTGTCTTTGGTCTCTCCCTGGAGCGCAGTTACAGTGGACGAGAATGAGAATTCTGGGTCTTCCATTCCCAAGAGTAAGTTTGGTTTTCTCATCTTAGAGCGAGCACAACTTCTAGGTGTAAAATGCCAAGGCATAGGGGATGCTCAAAGTGAGGAAGGGGTAGCCACATCCCAGTGGGTCGACTGATCTCCACGATGGAAGACATGGACAAGAGACACTCCCAAAGAAAGAGGTCTAGGTCACCCGCAAGCACTTCAAGCAAGGATCAATAGCAAGAAAATTGGCACACCACGAGAGGTTGGGGTTGCAAAATTGAGTGGTTTGACAGAAAGGGTTGTTCACTTGGCTACGCCCTGAACACTCTTCTGAGTTGGACTTCATCTGAGAGCCCTCCACCCAACACTCACAACAATCCTACAAATGACAGTCATATAGCTCACCACAAGGACAATTCAATGCAAAAATCTCTGGCATCGTCACAAACAGGTGTGAGGAGAAACAACAATGATGAAAACACACAACACATTCTTGGAGCCATCTCCACTCTTCAATAGTTGGTCTTCGAGTTGCATAGAAAGGTATCTGATTTGAAATTTCATATTGAGCTTTTAGAAAAATGCACACCCACAACCACGCCCTATAGCTACACTCGTGAAGCTGCATTTTCTCATGTGACAAAGGAGGCAAGGGCACCCATCCTACTCCCTTATGTCCAGAATTGGCACCAAGCATGAAATTCATCTGGGTTTTCTTTTGTTTTGGTCTTGCAATTTTGAATTTTGTATTGGTTTAATGTTCCTCACTGTCCTCGGTTTTAATTTCAATGGACTAAGTATGGGTTTGGTCATTCTGTATATGTCTTATGTCAAATGATGACAGTGGGAACTCTCTTTGTCAAAGTATTATAGTTAGCATAGTCGTGAACATGCAACTAGAGTGGAGTTAATTTCTAGAAATGACGACTCACGCTCCAGGGAACAACCATTTTTGCATCAATTTCATATAGCAGGTTTTTTATACAAATCTTACTAAAAAAACCGAAGGTATGGATGGTTTAAATGACTTACATATCATTGCATGCATGGAATTCAAATGTCAATAGTATTAACTATTAAATCCACGTACAATAAATTTGCCATGGTTGCCTTAAAATGCTTAGTCAACACGTGGGGAATAGTTTAGTTAGCCATCATGAAGAACAAGTAAATAACAAGGTGGGAAATAAAGCTCGTTCTACCAACTATTTATGACATGTTTATTGAGAGTTGAGGCAGTGCCATCACTCAAAATCCCTTGGAAAGAGTCAAGAATGAATCTAGGTGGACATATGCCTGCAACTCATGTCCACAGGTTCTTGTTTGGCCTTGAGTTGTTATGGGTTGTTTCACCATGATTGACTAATAATGAGTTGATAAGTTAGATGGGATTTGTTGTATAAGCTGGCAAGAAAAATCAATGCGTTAAAAGCAAGTGTAGAGAAAAATAGACATACCTCAATTAGCATAGTACAATATACTATATACTTCAGAGAATCTTTTGAGGAACCACGCCAATGACATCCATATAGAACTATGATCTTCATGACATTAGATAGGGTATATGTGAGATTGCAACTAAAATATTGTTCTTTTTTCATCATTCTCACCTTACATTTATCAAGAAGAGTCAATTAATGTCATTGTGTAATAAGAATGAAATGCCTTGTATTCAAGGCAATGAGGGTCATGTTATGAGAAGATCCATATGCCTTCGTTTGAGTAAAAGAAGTGCCATTTTATTTATCACTTTGATTTCCTCTCTTTGGTATATGTATAAAATTATACTTTTTGCCTAGCTTGAATGTTTCAAATGGTTGTTAGGACAAAATTCATGGTTCCTAGAATTTAGGACAAACAATAGAAAACAAGAACAAGTTAGTGAATATTATATATTCATCCAATGAGTAATTTGTATTAATGATCATATTTTTTCATTAACATTTTTGTTTCCCTAATAAGAGAGTAATAACAATAATAATAAAATTATACACCAACACCTTATAATAAAAAATTAAAAGAGGACGGATGGATTTAGCTTTAGAGAAGAAACAATTCAATGAAACACATGGCCATAAAAAACGAGAGAGCATGTGTGTTGTGGGCCAATTGAAACAATTTTAGAGAATAAATCACCAAGTCAAAGATGTGGCCATTGAGAAAAATATCAAGGAAGATGAAAGTTTTCATTATTTTATTTGGTTTCTTTCATAATAAGAAGAATGAAAGGTTTACTATTCTAGGTTTTTGTTAGTCCACCTAATCATGCATTAGTTTGTGCATATGTGCATGAATTTCCATGTATAGACCCTATTGTGTCAATGTCTAGCACTTTCAAACTTGAACATTGACAACATGGGCACCTCACTTGCTTTCATTTCTAGTTTCGAGGTCCTCCTCTAGACAACTTTGTCAATTGATTCCTTGAGCTGTGACAGTTGTCGCGGTCATGCAGCCTTATCTATGTTCGAAAAAAAATGTATTCCAATAGAGGATGAACACCTTCAATAACCACTCACACAACTAGATCAAAGATCAACACACTAATATTTTGATGTGGTAAAACCCCTACAGGGAGACATCCACAGCCCCAACCAACGCGACCACTTGGAGCAATTTATCAATGCAAAAGAAAAATATTACAGAGAGATTTTACAAGAGAGTTTCTCACAATCATTCATTGGAAAATGACCCTCCATGCTCTATAAATAGATATCATCGACCAATCGGGTGCTAAGCCACAGATCAATGTTGTCGTTAATATTGAGGAGAATATGAACTGTCGGATCACTCTATGTCGGGAACATATCGTGACCGTCATATTTCCTAACTACAAATGCATACTAATGCATACTAAAGAAACACACTAAGAAACACACTTTTACCTAATGACACATTATACCAAGTAGATCTTAACTAAATCCTAAGTGTCTAAATATCCTAACATCCCCCTTTAAGAACAACTTGGGATAGGATTGAAGGATTTGCAAAAGTGACACGATAGGAGAAGGAAGGAGGCATTAGAGCCTCTCCCCCTTTAATGACAACTTCCTGAACTCCTAACATAGATAGAAGTTTGTAAAACTTTGCTTCTATAAGAGAATTTTGTCATGAAATGAGACACACTTCCACACTAAACCTAGAAGAAGAGAAGAAGAATTTAATCAAGAATGTAAATGACAACGCAATCACACAATACACATAGATTTTGCCTTGAAAACCCAAACCGGGAAAACCAACATTCCTTGAGCATTCTGCTCTCTTGTTGTCTTATTCAATCTGAATAAAAAGGTTGCATGTCTAACCTTGGTCCACACCTAAGACACAGTCGACATCATACCATGTTTCTTATGCAAGGACAACCCTGTAGCCAATTCGACTTACATATGCATGACCAACAACCTACATCTAAATATTTCTCTAAAGATTGGCTATCTTATGATTCATTGATTAGCCTTTATGTCCTTACAACATGCCTCTTTATAGGATTTACAACAAGAAAAACCCTAAATACATGGCACCCAAAAAAGTTTATAGATCCATGCAGATCAATATATACAAATCCCACGAATGTTGGGATTTTGTTACAGTTGAATCCAAGTCAGATTACTAGTTGACCACCAGTAGGCCTTCATTCGACCTTTAGTCGGTCGCCACATGCCCGCCTATTGACCTCTTATGGTTGACCTCTTTGACTTGTTGTGTATACCTTTACCATTTCAAACCACCTCTACCTTTTACTTCGACTTTACCCAGTCGACTAACCTTTACCTTCGACTTGCTGTCGATCTACCTCGACCCTCGACCTGTTGTCGATCTACCTTGAATTCGACTGCTAGTAGATCCACCTTGACTAGAATTTCACTCCAAAGAATATAACAACTCAACATTCTCCCACTTGTTGTCTTCCTTGTTGAAACCAAGAAATTCCTGAACTTTCGTTCACAGACTTAGGGCAACAATGCCCATTGCCTCTTTGCACCAAGAGAACTTCACATCACTCATAGAATTGGTCAATGAGTCTACCGTGTTTTCCAAGGTGTCTACTTTATCCAACAATTACTTGTTATTTTCTACCATATCTCTTACGAAATGGTATTGTACATCAATGTGCTGAGTCTTCAGATGATAAGCAGGGTTCTTTGCCATAAATATTAGGCTTTGACTATCGCAATTTATCTTCATAGCTCTCTACTCAAACCTGATTCCTGAACACAACCTTTGCAACCATACTCCTTCTTTGCTTCCATGAGTGTCTGTCATGTATTCAACTTCCATTGTTGACATGGCTACAACCGTCTGTCGCTTACTCATCCAACTTATTGCTCCACCGAACATCTTGAAGACATATCCGTTGGTTGACCTCCGTCGATCCAGATCTCCAACCCAATCGGTGTCGACAAAGCCATGTACATTTAATTTACCACTGTCACCTCTAGGTCTTCCTTGGTAGCATATAACATAGTCCTTTGTGCCACACAAATACCTAAATACTCTCTAGACAACTGTCCAATGCTCCTTTCCAGGTGTCGACATGTAGCTGCTCAACATTCCCACTAAATGGGAAATGTTTGGTAGAGTGCAGACCATCGCATACATTAGACTACCAACAACACTTGCATAGGGAACATGTAACATCCCTAATATCCAACTGGGCTATGTCACATAATTTCGAACAATATACAAAATTAAAACATATACACACATAAAATCTTGCAGAACTTTATATATAAAACTCAAAACAGACAAATACATTTTGTAAATGCACAGATTCATACAGAAATAACAATAAACATATACATGCAACTTAGACAGGAAATACCCATAAATATAAAGATAGGTATAAATCACACATAAGAAAAACCCATAAAAATAAACACATAAATAATAATGCAACATGTAATTTAACACACAATTGACACTTATCTTGGTAAGAATATCACCAATTGTGTGCAGACCTTCAACAAACCTCCCAACCTTAGACCACACTGCTCATCACTCTCAGCAGTGGGTCACCCCCGAGATGGGACTAAAATCCACCCGGGTAAAGGGATTCCTAACCATGCTGACATATCTCAGACAACAAGAAAAACTTTGTCACAGGTCCAACTCAAACTAATAACCTATTGCCCCTCATTCGCCATATGCCTGTCCCACCCCAGGAAGTGTTCCCCTTCTCTGCTAAACAATCCTTCGACTGCCCCACTTCTTTTTCGGGGCTTCAACAACAGGCGGACATGAAGTCTCAGAGCCCTGTAGCTGTAGTTTAGCACCTTCAGGAAATAAATTCCCCACAATTCTCTCACCTAGAGAGAAATTGCTCACGAGCCTGACTACCCACCTCTTCAGTATCCCATGGGCCTGACAACCCTCCTCTTCAGTCCAACTCCCAAGCTAACCAGGTACATGTAAGGGTACGATTATGTGTATAGATACAGGTACAAGATGGTACGAAAGACAACTGAATGAGTGAGTGAATGAATGATGGAAGGAATGAGAAAATGAATTAAGTCCAAACTATATGTATACTTGTTTCCAACTTGACACTTGTCATGTTGAGAACCACTTTGGCTCACTTGTCCCCATCCTTAGAACTTAGGATAAAATAATTATGCATACTTTATACTTTAAGGAATATTAATATAATATTCCTTTTTGGCTTAAGCTCCCTAGCTTAGCCCCTTATTCTTAACTTTTATCCCCCCCTTTCTCTAACTAGTGGAGTTTAGTCCCCCATACTCTTTTATCATGGTCGCTCTACATGCAATGATGTATTATATTAATGATATGAGTATTTACATATACAAAAATAGGCTCACTGGCCTTTAACATCTAGGCTCTCTGGCCTAATTCAACACATAAGCTTCCTAGCTTATAATAACTGGCTCACCAGCCTATAAAACACAACATATACAAAAAGGCTCTTTGGCCTAAAAATCATGCGCACTTAAGTTTGTTGCACACGGTATCCTGGAATGTGCACACTTCATCATTTTAGTGCGTAGTACATGTGCACACTATACCATGGAAGGTGCATGCAAATTATATCAACAACTCACCAACTTATAAGAATTTTTACATTTACATTTACAATTTGGGGTTTAACCTAAGGGTATTACAGAACACGTGCCATGTCCTCTATTTCTTCATATGTCTTTGGACATTGTTCAACAATTAACCTTCCTCCCATAAGAATTGGAACCTTCACCAGTTTTCAATTATGCATGTTGAAACATTTCATAACTGTTTCAATATACTTCTTCTGATTCAACAAGAGATTTCTAGCGGCTCGGTCTCTTTTAATCTCCATTCCTAGAATGAAGTTAGTTGCATCGATATCCTTCATGTCTAACTTGGAGGATGGCTGCTTCTTCACCTCCTTTATTGCGTCCATGTTGTTTCCAATCAACAATATGTCATCGACATACAAAGCTACATATATGAAACTCCCACCTTCTTCCTTGGAATATATGCAGTGATCAACTTTGCTTCTCACAAATCCCAAACTAAGGATGTATGTGTCGAATTTATGATACCACATCCTTTGTGATTGTTTTAGACCATAAATGGATCTTTTCAGTTTGCACACCAAATCTTTCTTGCCCTTTACTACAAATCCTTCAAGTTGTTTCATGTATATTTCTTCTTCCAGGTCCCCATGTAGGAACATTGTCTTCACATCCATCTGTTCTATTTTCATATCAAATGCTACAACCAAAGATATTAGTACTCTAATGGAAGTTAATTTTGCAATAGAGGAAAAAATCTCACCGAAGTCGACTCCCTTGACTTGGGAATATCCTTTCTCTACCAGTCAAGCTTTGAACTTCTTGACTTGTCCTGCGACATTCATCTTCTTCTTGAATACCCATTTGCTACCGATGAAATTTCTTCCACTAGGTAACTTGACTAAAGCTAATGTCTCATTCTTGTGCAAGGATTTCATCTCTTGACCATGGCATCTTTCTAGAGTTTATCCTATGTCGAGTTGACTACCTCACCGACCGACTTGGGTTCATCGTTGATGGCAGTTAACATAAATACAGAATGAAAATTGGTTAGACTATACCTTTCAAATAGATTTCTTACTCTTTCTGACCATCTTACCACCATAGTCTGTTGTTCCACCTCTTCCTCTAATTCAATCGACTCATCTAAATCATCTTCTTCGTTCCTCAGTTCAAACCGCACTGTCTCAAGATTATTCTTGGTCTGAACAATTTCCCCAGGATCAGACTTACCTCCGACTTCTTTGGAGACCAAATCTCGACTGTACACAATTTTCCTTACTGTATGATCCCATAGCTTATATCCTTTCATTCCTTCTTTGTATCCAATGAAAATACATTTGACTTCCTTCTTGTCCAGCTTGCTCCTCTTTTCCTTGGGAACATGCACAAATGATTCACAACCAAATACTTTGAGATGTGAAACTAAAGGATTCTTACCCAACCATTTCTCATTTGGAGTCGTGTCTACTAGCGCCGACGAAGGAGACATTTTCACAAGATATCTTGCAGTGTCTACTGCTTCTTCCCATAATTCTTTTACAAGCCCAAAACCACTGAGCATTCTCCTTTCCTTATCCATCAACGTTTTGTTCATTCTCTCAACAACTCCATTTTTCTATGGGGTATATGGTGTGGTATTTTGGCGTGCTATTCCACACTGATTACAGAACTGATCAAATTGTTTTTCACATAATTCACCACCATTGTTAGTTCTCAACACCTTAATATTATTATCTATCTAGTTTTCTACAAGAGCTTTAAACTCTTTAAATTTCTCGAAAACATATGATTTCTTCCTCGCGAAATATATCCATGTCTTCATGGAAAAATCATCTACGAAGGAGACATAATACAAGGATCGACCAAGTGAAGGCATTGTAACCGGGCCAAACACATTACTATGCACCATTTCTAGAATCCCATTTTCCCTTATTGCTCCATATGGGAACCTCACCCAACTTTGTTTTCCATATATGCAATGTTTCCAAAAGTCGACTTCTAAACCACATTCAGGAAAACCTTCGACCATACCTTTGTTGTGCATAGCTCTAAGTCATTTTTCTCCAATGTGTCCCATCCTCTCGTGCCATATCATGGCCGGGTCAATTTTATTAGGTCTTGTCGAGTCGGTTTGTACCGACTCATCCCGATTCATGTCGAGTTGAGTCAAATTCAGGAGAAACAATGTTGTTGCATCTAGTCGAGTTGACATTCCCTAACAACTTGTATAGAGTTCCAATCCAAACTCCTTTCATTGAGACCATCACATCTTTGACCGTTTTGCACGAATCCTTCTGAAAGAGAGTGTGCACTCCAACATCACTCATCTTACTGAAAAATATCAAGTTTATTTCCAAAAAGGAAATGTGTAGCACACCTGGAAGGGTTCTTTTCCTCCCATCCTACAGTATCAGTCGAACTCTTCCTCATCTGACAATTTTGGTTGTCAAGTCGTCCCCCAAGAACACATCACCTCCGTGATATCATTCATACTCGCATAACCATTCTCTATGTGGTGTCATATGATAGGATGCTCCCGAGTCGATAAACCAAACACCTTGATCCAATTGTGTACTGGTCGATGCCAGGTACACATCACCTCCCTTATCTGAGGTTGTCTTTCTCTTAGTTGACTGCTTCTTGTCGGAACCCATACTTAATTCCATCGCCCTCGAATTACAATCCTTTTTGTAATTCCCAACTTTAGCACATTTCTAACATCTTCTTGTCGACCAAACCGTGGATTTATATCTACCCTTCGACTTAGACTTTCAATCAAAGAATTTTCCTTTATATCTTTCAATCAGTCGAACTCTCACCAATAAAACATATTTGGTTGATCCTTCCATGTTCTTTCTTCTCATTTCTTCTAATAATAGAGAAGCAATCACGTCTTCTAGTGCCATCGTGGTTGTATTACTTCCTATAGCCATGACTAAGCCATCCCAGGAGTCTGGCAAAGAACATAATAGGCTTATACACTTCTCCTCCTCAGTGATTTTAATATCCACATGCGATAACTGACTTAAAATGGTATTAAACACATTTAAATGCTCAATCATTGAACTATCATCACTCATTCTCAGAAGATACAATTTATTTATGAGAAACAACTTATTTACTAGAGATTTCCACTGGTGTAAGCTTCCCAATTTGTCCCACAGTTTCTTGGCTGAATCTTCACCCGAGACATTTAACAATACACAATCTGCAAGACAAAGCATAATCATACTTCTTGCTCTGTTTTGAGTTACTCCCATTCTTTTGTCGACATGCCTATCGGCTAGGTACCTGGACAGACCATTGTCCATTGTTCTTTATCTACAAGAAGATCTTCCATTTTAAGCTTCCAAAGCTCAAAATTATAGCCATTGAATTTTTATATATCTATTCTTGAACTGCTCGCCATTATTTACCATGATCTTTAAATTTTTTTATGACTTACAACTCTTACTGTACCTAGGGCTTAGCTCTTAGATTCAATATTGGTAAATCAAGATCTGATACACACGTCAAAGCATAACATAGCTATGATACCACTTGTCTGAAGTTAACTTGGTTATGGTACCACTTGTCATGAAATGAGACACACTTCCACACTAAACCTAGTAGAAGATAACAAGAATTTAATCAAGAATGTAAATGACAAAGCAATCACATAGTACACAGAGATTTTACATTGGAAACCCAAACCGGGAAAACCAACATTCCTTAAGCGTTTTTCTCTCTTGTTGTCTTATTCAATCTGAATAAAAAGGATACATGTATAACCTTGGTGCACACCTAAGACACACTCGAGATCATACCCTCTTGCTTATGCAAGGACAACCCTGTAGCCAATATGACTTACATCTACATGACCAACAACCTACATCTAAATATTGACTATCTTACGATTCATTGATTAGCCTTTACGAACTTAGAGAACGCCTCTTTATAGGATTTAAAACATGAAAAACCCTTAATACATGGCACCCAAAAACAATTAGAGATCCATGCAGATCATTGGCTACAAATCTTGTGAATATTAGGATTATGTTAGAGTCGACTCCAAGTCGGATTACCAGTTGACTACCAATCAACCTTCATTCATTCTTCAGTCGATCTCCACATTCCCACCTATCAACCTCTTGTCGGTTGACCTCTTCTACTGGTTGTCGATGCATTTACCATGTCAAACCACATCGACCTTCGACTTCGACTTTACCCGGTCAACTAACCTCGACCTTCGACTTACTTTCGATCTACCTCAACCCTAGACCTGTTGTCGATATACCATGACTTTGAATGTCAATTGATCCACCTCAACTAGAATTTCACTGCAAAGAATATAACAACTCAAAAACTTTGTGAAAATGTCTGCAACTTGATCTTCTATAGGGAAAAAGAGCGCTTCAATAACTCGATCATGAATGAGCTTTTTGATGAAGTGCATGTGTAGCTTGATGTGTTTTTTGCGTTGATGTTGAACCGAGTCTTTAGCGATCTTGATGGCACTATGATTATCATACCAAAGGATAGTTAGAAGTTGTTGCTGGAATCCAAACTCTGAAAGGATCTGTCGAAGCCACAAGGCTTCCTGACTTACATTTACCGGTGCTCGGTACTCTGCTTCTACTGAAGAAAGTGAAATAGCATGTTGTTTCTTACAGGCCCAAGTGACAAGTCTTGAACCAAGGCTAAAAGCATAACCTACAGTAGTGATGTAGGAGAATCGCCAACAAAGAGCGAGTGGAGGAACACTAGGTGCACTAGCGCACCTTTTGAAGCGAAATTTCAAAATTGTAAAAGCGTATCACACAAATATTTTGAAAGGATTGTAATTAAAGAACCTCTTTAATGTTTTGGAGTTGGATGATTTCATGAGGACATTAGAGAATGCATTTTCTTTTAATGAAGCTGAGTGTAGTACAGATTCGATGTGTTCGATCTTATATGTCTGTCACAAATATTTATCGTAATAAATTCTAGTAGTTGAATGCTTTTATTTCGATATGATAACTCTAGAGTAGTTGGAGGGAAGAGCTTGTAGAGCCCCTCTTGTATAAATCTTTGTATTGTTTCCTAAAAGAGGTTGTTGGAACTCTAAGTTATTGAGAGTTGTTTCCATTGTAGATGAGAGTTGAGAGCTACCAAGAAGCAGTTTATGAACACATGTATATTTTAGTTGAATGAATATAACAGAGGAGCATTGTCCCAAATGTGTGGTGTTTCCATGTCTATCTGAATGAATGAATGGTAAACTTTTTGTTTATTGGAAATTCTCTGTTATTTCTTGTTCTCGTGTTTATGAATGCATATACATAGTTGAGTGTATGAATCTATGAAGATTTGGATAAGTTTCAATTGTTTCTCTTTTAAGAGCAAGTGCAAGTGTGCATAGTGCCTGCAAGGTGCGTATTGACAGAGTCTATTTCAGCTCATAAACTCAGAAGAGATAACATGAAACCTATATGTGTGCAAGGAGTGCATAACATCTGCAAGGTGTGCGTGACAGAGTCCATTTTGACTCAGAAAGTTCTGGAGCGATAGCTTGAAGGAAGTTCGTCCGCAAGGAGTGCATGCCAGAGTCTTTTGACTCAGAAGCTCAAGAGGAGTAGCGGAAGTTGTCCACAAAGAAGCTAAGTTGTGGAGGAGAACATGTTGCAATGTGTGCACACATTGAAATTTCGACTAAGTGTCGAAGAGAGCATTCTAAGGAGGCACAAGTTCGAGAGTAACAAAGCTCAGGAGGAAGAGTGGCGAGAAATATTCAAAGGGAGGAGTCCTTTAAAGTTTCCCAAGGTTAACGAGCAAGATCCATCCGGGAGGGACCGAGATCATTCCAGACCGTCAGATATGGGAACAATTGGATGGAGAATTAACCGTGAGGTATTTTGGCATTTCAGAGTTCAGAGTGTTTCAAAGCGTTGAGAAGTGAGATCGCTGAAGTTGCGAGGTGAACCTTAATCGTTGGCTACGAGGAGACACATGACAACGGATTAGAGAATATGAGAGTTAGAGGTCCAGAGAAGTGGTGTGTGGAGTAAGTGAAATTTCGCGAAGTTGTGAAACCCAAAGTACAGCTGGACCGTCAGATCCAGGGAGACACGTGGCAAAGATCCACAAATTTGGAGAAAAGTGCTTCAGAAGGAAACAAAGGCGAAGGCCGCAGTATTTTCGAAGCCCGAAGTTGCATAGGGTTTGTCCCGAGGTTATAAATTGTGGTCACATAAGAGAAAGAGTCTAGCGCGAAAGAACGCTTGCTGAAAGCGGTTGTCAAGTTGGGAGCTAGAGCAAAGATAGACATCCCAATGTATGAAGGTAATTTGGACGTTGAAGAATTGCTTGATTGGATACGAGCAATGGACAAGCATTTCGACTATGAATATGTCGGTGAGGAGAAAAAGGTGAAACACGTTGTCACCATGTTAAAAAGACATGCAAAATTGTGGTGGGATGAACCGTAGGCTGACACGAGAAGCAAGGGAAAACAAAAGAGTAAGAGTTGGGATCGAATGGTAGCCAAGCTAAAGGCTAAATTCATACCCAAGGACTATCAGATAAATCTATTCATGAGATTGCAGAACCTGAGACAAAAATGAATGGCAGTCAAAGAGTACACAGAGGAGTTCTATAGGATGAACAACAGGGCTGGACAAAGAGAGAGAGAGATGAGGAAATTTTTTCCAAGTATATAAACAACCTGAGATAAAAAATTCATGACGAAATCAACATGATGACAGTAAGGACAATGGAGGATGCTTACCAGATTGCATTGAAAGCAGAGGAGAAGTTGGCCAGAAAGAAGATTTATCAAAGCAGAGGTAGAAGTTTAAACATAGGCAAGGGAATTGCCCATGACAAGGCACAGAAGCCCAAAGGTGAGGCAAAGAAACTGCATAGTCACTCTGAAATAGGAGGAAGTTCCTGAGGGAGACAGAGTGGTGGTAGAAAATATTTTCCTAGTGGAAGAGGAAGAGGCAAAGGAGGAGAGGTAAAGTGTTATGCCTATGGAAAGACATGACACATGTCATGGGAATGCCCTAAGAGAAATAAAGAAGGAGGTGAAAGTCACATTTCAGAAGCAAAGAAGTGAGATGTTGAAGCAAAAGGCGCATAAGATGGGATATCCTTGATGATGAAGAAATTTCTCTTAAATCCAGAGCCATAGGTTGAAAAGGTAGTGCAGAGGAACAATTTTTTCAGGACAACTTGCAAGACTAAAGACAGAGTTTGCAAGGTGATAATTGACAGTGGGAGCACTGATAACTTAGTATCCACAGAGATGGTGGAGAAAATGGAGTTGAAGACGACTGCACATCCGACGTCGTATAAAGTCTCATGGATGCAGAAAAGTCATTAGGTAACAATAACTAAAAAATGCCTTGTTGAATTTAAAATAAGAGGATATAGGATGAGATTCGGTGTGATGTGATTCCCATGGATGTATGTCATGTTTTGTTGGGAAGACCATGGCAGTATGACATGAATTCCATTCATGATGGGAGAAATAATACTTATACTTTGGAGAAGAATGGTAGGACACACATGTTGCTGCCAATTGAGGAGAAGAATCTGAAAGAAGAAGCCAACACGAGCATACTTCTCATGAGTGGGAAGGAATTCCCGAGTGAAGTTAAGAAGGAACATGAGATGCAGTTTGCTATAGTGAGGAAGCAAAAATTTATCCTTACAATTACTTCTATGGAGTATCTTCCTGAGCAAATTCAAGAGTTTTTGGAAAAATTTGTTGATATAGTAGTGAATGAGTTTCCGAGCTCATTACCACCTATCAGAAGTATTAGTCATCACATTCACTTGATACCAGGAGTGAGTCTTCCGAACAAAGCAACGTACAGATTGACACCTTAAGAGAATGAGGAGGTAAAGAGACAAGTACAAGATCTGTTAGACAAAGGTTTGGTCAGAGAAAGCTTGAGTCCATGCACAATACCAGCTGTGTTGAGTCCGAAGAAGGATGGAGGGATGGAGAATGTGTACAGACTCAAGGGCCATAAACAAGATCATCATTAGGTACATATTTCCATTTCCAAGGATGGATGACTTGATGGATTGCTTAAGTGGAGAGAACTATTTTTCAAAGATAGATTTGAAAAGTGGATATCACTAAATAAGGATGAGAGAAGGTGATGAGTCGAAAACATCCTTCAAGACAAATGAGGGATTGTATGAATGGCTTGTTATGTCGTTTGGTTTAACAAATGCCTCGAGTAATTTTATGAGGCTGATGAATGAAGTGCTAAAAGATTTTATTGGTAAGTTTGTGATCGTATATCTGGATGATATACTAGTCTTCAGTAAAACTGAAGAAGAGCATTTGAGGCACTTAACATTAGTGATGAGGAGATTGCAACAGGAGAAGCTGCTGATAAATTTAAAGAAATCCTCTTTTATGAAGACAAATCTCATTTATTTAGGTTTTGTGATATCTTCAAATGAATTGAAGATGGATCCCGATAAGGTGAAAGCAATCAGAGAATGGCCGTCACCAAGGAGTATATTTGAGGTGAGAAGCTTCCATGGATGAGCAAGTTTCTATCGGAAGTTCATCAGAAATTTCAGTGAAATCAGTGAACAAATGATGGATATAGTGAAGAAAAGACATAAGTATTTCAAATGGAAAGAAGAGGCTGAGAAGAGCTTCACTATATTGAAGGAGAAGATAACAGAACAACTGATTCTGGTCTTACCGGATTTTGGGAAGGAATTTCAAGTGAGGTGTGATGGGAGTGGAGTTGCAATTGGAGCGGTCTTGAGCCAAGATAAAAGGCCTATAGCAATTTCAGCGAGAAGCTGAACGACACTAAGAGAAAGTACTCCACATATGATAAATAGTTTTACACCATAATTCAAGCCTTGAATAAATGGAGACACTACCTTGTTCCAAAGGAGTTTGTTTTGTATAGCGATAATCAGCCTTTACAATTCATAACCAGACAAGAGAAGTTAAACCAGAGACATGCCAAATGGACATAGTTTATGAAAAATTTCAATTTTGTCATTAAACATATTTTTGGTAATGCTAACAAAGTTGCTGATGCATTGAGTAGGAGATGTCTAATTCTGCAGGAATTTCAAGTGAAAACCTTGGGGTTTGAACACCTTAAGGAAATGTATCATGATGATCCAGATTTTAAAGAAGCATATGAAGCATGTGTGAATCCTGTGCACATAGATAGAAGCCAGTGGGCCGAATATCTAATTCATGATGGTTTGCTGTTTAAAGGGTGTCAGTTGTGCATACCAAAGTGTTCGATGAGGGAGAATTTACTAAAGGAAAAGAATAGTGGAGGTCTAGCCGAACATTCCGGTCATGACAAAACATTTACACAGTTGAACAATTCATATTATTGGCTAGGTATGAGGGCAGAAGTAAAGAGGTTTGTGAATTGATGTAAGATTTTCTAGTATGCAAAGGGAAGGAAGAAAAATACTGGGTTGTATCAACCATTTCCTATTCCAGAGAGGCCTTGGGATGCAATAAGCATGGATTTCATGTTGGGATTTCCAAGGACACAAAGAGGAAGTGATTCCGTATTTGTGGTAGTTGACATATTTTCAAAGATGGCACACTTTATCCCATGCCATAAGACTAGTGATGCAACGCACATTGCTAACTTGTTTTTCAAGGAAGTTGTGAGAGTTCATGGATTTCCCAGGACTATTGTTTCAATTAGGGATACCAAATTTGTTGGTCATTTTTGGAGAACACTGTGGAAGAAGTTGGGAACAAAACTATCCTTTAGTCCTGCATATCACCCTCAAACAAATGGATAGACTGAGGTGGTGAACCAAAGTTTAGGAGATTTGCTGAGAATTTTGGTCACTGAACATCATAGTCAGTGTGATCAGATTCTATCACAAGTGGAGTTTGCATACAATGACTCAGCGAACAGAAGTACCATAAACAGTCCATTCCAGATAGTGTATGGAATGAATCCAAGGGGAGTGTCAGAGTTAAGAGATCTGGAGCATAGTGAATTCAGGAGCACTGGAGCCGAAGACTTCGCTGCAAAAATGCAGGAGCTTCATAATCAAATCAAAGAGCAGTTGTGGAGGATCAACAATGAATATAAATGCAGAGCTAATCAACATAGAAGGAAAATTCAATTTGAAGTTGGAGATCAAGTTCTTGCACATCTTAGGAAGGAGATATTCCCAAGAGGAACATATAATAAATTGAAGTTGAAGAAGATAGGACCATGCAAAATCCTAAGAAAATTTGGTGAGAATGCTTATGAGATAAAGCTTCTAGAAGATGTGGGTATATCACCCATATTCAAAATTGTAGACTTGTATCCTTCTAGGGGAGATGGAACTGGAGGATTAGAAAATAAGAAAGAGATCCAGTGGAAAAAACAGATTCTTGTAGCAGAGAAGCCGCAAATGGAGAAGACCAGGAGGAAAACATATTTTGAATATTTGGTAAAATGGAAGCGACATCGAATAGAATATGCCAGTTGGGTAAGAGAAACAGATATCCAGAAGCATGGAAGGTCAATGCAAGAGCTCATGGACATGAGTCCATGAATTTTTCAGCCAGAGGAGTATGATGCAGGAGCATCACCAACAAAGCATGAGTGGAGGACAACTAGGCGCACTAGCACACCTTTTGAAGCAGAATTTTAAAATTTTAAAGAAAGTGTATCACACAAATCTTTTGAAAGGATTGTAATTAAAGAACCTCTTTAATGTTTTGGAGCTTGATGATTTCATGAGGACATCGAAGAATGTATTTTCTTTTAATGAAGTTGAGTGCAGTACAAATTCGATGTGTTTGATCTTATCTGTCTATCACAAATATTTATTGTAATAAATTCTAGTAGTTGAATGCTTTTATTTCGATATGATAGATCTAGAGTAGTTGGAGGGAAGAGMTCRAAGTGCCCCTCTTGTATAAAGCTTTGTATTGTTTCCCATAAGAGGTTGTTGGAACTCTAAGTTATCGAGAGTTGTTACCATTGTAGCTGAGATTTGAGAGCTAGTGAGAAGCAGTTTATGAACACATGTATATTTTAGTTGAAWRAATATAACAGAGGAGCATTRTCCCAAATGCGTGGTGTTGCAATGTCTATCTGAATGAATGAATKGTAGACTTTTTGTTTATTTGAAATTCTTTKTTATTTCTTGTTCTTGTGTTTATGAATTCATTTACATAGTTGAATGTATGRATCTGTGAAGATTTAGATAAGTTTCAATTGTTTCTCTTCTACGAGTAAGTGCAAGTGTGCATAGTGTCCGCAAGGTGTGCGTTGACAGAGTCTATTTCGATTCATAAACTCAGAAGATATAAAGTGAAACTCATATGTGTGCAAGGAGTGCATAACGTCCACAAGGTTTGTGTGACATAGTCCATTTTGACTCAGAAAGTTCTGGAGCGATARCTTGAAGAAAGTTTGTCCGCAAGGAGTGCGTGACAGAGTCTTTCGACTCAGAAGCTMAGGAGGAGTAGCGGAAATTGTCCACAGAGAAGCTAAGTTATAGGGGAGAACCTATTGCAAGGCGTGCATAGGCTAAAATTTTGACTAAGTGTCGAAGAGAGCATTCTAAGGAGGCAAAAGTTCGAGAGGAACAAAGCTCAGGAGGAAGAGTGGTGAGAAATATTCAAAGGGTGGAGTCCTTTAAATTTTCCCAAGGTTAATGAGCAAGATCCGTTTGGGAGGGACCAATATCATTCCAGACCATCATATCTGGGAAAAGTTGGATGGAGAATTAACTGTGAGGTATTTTGACATTTCGGATTTTGGAGTGTTTCGAAGCGTTGAGAAGTGGGATCACTGAAGTCGCGAGGCGGATATTAACTATTGGTTGTGAGGAGACACATGGGAGCAGATTAGAGAATCCGAGAGTTATAGGTCCGGAGAAGTGGTGTGTGGAGTAAGTCAAATTTCGCGAAGTCGCGAAACCCAAAGTACAGCTGGACCATTAGATCCAGAGAGACGCGATAGAGATTCACGAATTTGGAGAACAATGTTTCGGAAGGAAACAAAGGCGAAGGCCACAATATTTTCGAAGCTTGAATTTGCGTAGGGGTTGGCCCAAGGTTATAACTCGTGGTCATATAATAAAGGACTAGTGCTCATGAATCGGTGTTGCCAAGTGCTAGAGAGCGGAGTTGCAAGTAGTCCAAACTTCCAGGTGACATCAAGGGGACCTCTGTGTGTGTATTAATTGTTCAGGTTCTGTTGAAGGCTCGAAGTACCAATGCAGTTCGAGGAGTTTGAAGATCCAAGACCGGCAGGTCGTGTAGCCCCAAGGAGAGAAGGGGGGGGTGTGCATCAGAGTGGTATCAGATCTCACATAATTGATTTATGTAGAGAGACAACACAAATAAGTAGGCTGATATCATCGAGTGGTATCATATACATCAACACAATGCTTTCTAGGAGACGTGCAAATCCACTCGTAGCAAATAGAGCTATGGAAAGGGAGATGCGAGAAATTAGATCAAGGTTAGATGCCATGGAAACAACACAAAGGAGAGCACCTGATGGTGGAGATGTCAATGATGCAGAGAATGAAGAAGTGGAAGTCGAAGAAGTTGTAGCAAAGGATGCTACGGAAGAAGGCTTGTTGAAAGTGGTTATCAAGTTGGGAGCTAGAGCAAAGATAGACATCCCAATGTATGAAGGTAATTTGGACGTTGAAGAATTGCTTGATTGGATATGAGCAATGGACAAGTATTTTGACTATGAAGATGTCGATGAGGAGAAAAAGGTGAAACACACTGTCACTAGGTTAAAGGACATGCAACACTATGGTGGGATGAACTGCAGGCTGATAGAAGAAGCAAGGGAAAACAAAAGATTAAGAGTTGGGATTGAACGGTAGCCAAACTAAAGGCTAAATTCATACCCAAGGACTATCAGATAAATCTGTTCAGGAGATTGTAGAACCCGAGACAGAAAGGAATGACAGTCAAAGAGTACACAAAGGAGTTCTATAGGCTGGACATCAGGGCTGGACAAAGAGAGAGAGATGAGGAAAAAGTTGCCAGGTATATAAACATACTGAGATATGAAATACATGAGGAAATCAACATGATGACAGTAAGGACAATGGAGGATGCTTACCAGATTGCGCTGAAAGTAGAGGAGAAGTTGGCGAGAAAGTAGAGTCAACAAAGCAGAGGTAGAAGTTTAAACAAAGGCAAGGGAATTGCCCATGACAAGGCACATAAGCCCAAAGGTGAGGCAGAGAAACCACATAGTCACTCTGAAAGAGGAGGAAGTTCCTGAGGAAGATAGAGTGGTGGTAGAAACTCTTTTCCTAGAGGAAGAGGAAGAGGCAGAGGAGAGGTAAAGTGTTATGCCTGTGGAAAGACATGACACATGTCTTGGGAATGCCCCGAGAGAAAGAAAGGAGGCGAAACTCACATTTCAGAAGCACATAAGAGAGATGTTGAAGCATAATGCAAAAAATATGGGAGATCTTTGATGATAAACAAAGTTCTCTTAAAGCTAGAGCCATAGGTTGAAAATCTAGTGCAGAGGAATAGTTTGTTCAGGACAACTTGCAAGACTAAAGACAAAGTTTTCAAGGTGATAATTGACAGTGGGAGCACTGATAACTTATCCACAAAGATGGTGGAGAAACTGGAGCTGGAGACGACTGCACATTCTATGTCGTATAAAGTGTCATGGTTGCAGAAAGGTTATCAAGTAACAGTAACTAAACAATGCCTTGTTGAATTTAAAATAGGAAGATATAGAGATGAGATTCTGTGTGATGTGATTCCCATGGATGTATGTCATGTTTTGTTGGGAAGTCCACATCAATATGATTTCCTTTTAGTTTCTTTCCAATGGATTTCATGGGTTTGCATATACTGAGAAACAAGACCAACAACAAAGGAAAGATCAGGAAAGGTATGAGTCAAGTATAAGAGGCTACCAACTAACCGACGATACAAAGTGGCATCAAATACGAGAGAAATACAGGTGGAAACAAGATGGACTCCATACTGAAAGGGAGAGGGGGCTCATTTACAATCTTCCATGTGGAAGTGACAAAGAAGGTCACAAGCATACTTAGACCAGGAAAGATAAATTCCTTTATTGGTTTGCAAAACTTAGAGGCCAAGGAAATAGTGCAAAAAGCTTAAGTCCATCATTTCAAATTTCTTCTTAAGGTTGGTTTTCACATGGTTTAAAATTTTTGAGTGGCTACCAGTGAGGATTAGGTGAACAACATAGAGGACACATATTATGAGATGGCTTCTTACTTTCTTGGTATATACATTAGGATTATAATGACATCTAGAAAATCTGGTGTAAATAGGAAAGTTTTCCATTTTGGCATACCAAGCTTGGGAAGCTTGCTTAAGACCATAAAAATATTTCTTAAGGTGACAAACAAGGCTAGAGTGATTCTTGACATATCCAGGAGGTTGTTCCGCGTATATTTTTTTCTTGTAAATCCCCATGTAAGAAGGCAGATTTAACATCCATCTGATGGACCTACCATTTATTTGAGGTAGCAAGGGAAAGAAAAAGGTGGATGGAATTCATTTTGGCTACAGGGGCAAAGGTGTCATTATAGTCAATTCCTTCAACTTGGGGAAATCCTTTGGAAACTAACCAAGCCTTGTGCCTTTCAACACTTCCATATGAAGCATACTTAGTTTTGTAGATAGTATCACCGAGTTCTTTGAGATACTGATGGATCTTGTATTATCACAATAGATTGTAATGGGCTCATCATACTCAACTTGTATATCTGTCAGAGTTTGTTTCATTCATAGAACCTGAGTACAACATCCTGTTGTTGCAATATACTCTGCTTCGACTGTAGATAAAGATACTGATGATTGTTCCTTGATTAGCCAAGATACTAAACACTCACCCAAGTAGAACTCTGCTCCATTGGTGCTTCGTTGGTCATCAATGCAACCTGCCCAATATGAATCTATGTAGGAAATAAGTGATAGATCCTTCCCTTTTAGATACCATAATACAAACTCTTTTGTTCCTTTGAGATATCTGAAAATCCTCTTCACTGCTAGTACATGTGATTCCTTTGGTGTTGCTTGAAATCGTGCCACCTGTCTAACTACCTGCATTACATCTGGTCTGGATGCTGTCACATATAGTAAGATATCAATCATTGACTTGTATTGCCTCTGGTCTGTAGACTTTGAATCATCATCTTTGCTCAACTTGCAACTGGTTTGCATAGGAGTGGTAACTGGTTTGCAATCTTCCATTTCAAACCTCTTTAGCATTTCTCTGATATACTTAGTTTGAGAAATAAAAATTCCTTGGTTTCTTTGATGTATCTGAAGACCCAGAACGAAGGATAGTTCTATAAGTAACGACATTTCAAATTCATTATGCATATCCTTTGCAAATTTCTGGCTTAACCTGTCATCATTACTTCCAAAAATAATATCATCAACATACACTTCAATTAATAAAATGCTATCTTGAGTTACCTTGATGTAGAGGTTGTTGTCTTCACTTCCTTTTCTGAACCCTGCATGCTGTAAATATTTATCCAATCTAAAGTACCATTCTATAGGAGCTTGTTTTAGACCATACAAGGCCTTCTTCAATTTTCACACGTAACCTATGTTCTCTGAAAACTGAAATCCTTCTGGATGTTCGATGTAGACTTATTCTTCAAGCTCCCCATTCAGAAAAATTGATTTCACATCCATCTGATACACTTTAATATTCTTGGAGCATGCATAAGCTAAAAGCAATCAAATTGCTTCTATTATGGAAACTGGGGAAATTGTCTCTTCAAAGTGCATTCCTTCAACTTGTGTGTATCCTTTACATACCAATCTAGATTTTTTCCTTGTAACATGTCCATCTTCATTCAATTTATTTCTGAAAACCCACTTTGTGCCAATCACATTCTTATTCTTTGGTCTTGGAACCAATTCCCAAGTGTCATTCTCTATTTGATCCAATTATTTATCCATGGCCTTATTACATAATTCATCCTTGCTGGCCTATTCAAAACTGTTTGGTTCAATCGTAGATAAGAGTGTTAGGTGCATTTTTTCTGGTGAACAAATTCTTCTTCTAGTCTCAACTCCTGCATCCTTGTTTCCGATAATTTGATATGAAGGATGATTCTTTTGTACTCATTTTCTAGGTGTCTTTGGAGGCACTTGCTGAACTTTCTCTTCTACTTTTGTCTGATCTTCTTCATCTTCCTCTTCTACTTCTTCTTCATCTTTTGCTTCTTCTTCATAAAGTTGTTTGACTGATTCATTTTCTTCTTCCATTGATTCTCGTCCACCTATTTCATCAATTGTTACATTGATGCTTTCCACAACTTTGTTCAATCTCATATTGTAACACTTGTATGCTTTCCTTGTACTTGAGTAACCAACAAGTACTCTTGTGTCCATAGGAGAGTCAAAATTTCCCATTCTTCCATCTTCTCTTTTGATGTAGCATTTGCTTCCAAATACTTTGAATTGTTTCACATTTGTTGGTCTTCCTTTCCATATCTCGTAGGGAGTTTTGTCATTGTTGTTTATGAGCATTACTCTGTTTTGAATGTGAACTGTTGTATGCACTGCATGTGTCCAAAAAAATATCTGTCAATTTGGAATCCATTAGTATTGTTCGATCCATTTCCTGTGTAATTAACATCCATAATGTTCCTTTGTCTTTTAACCACTCTTTGAACCAATCTATGAATCCATGCTCTCGTCCACTGTCATATATCTGTCCAAACCTGCTAAGTGTTTGTACAAATCCATCTCTGTAAATATTGTCCAAGACTCTACTGCACAACTGTCCATTATGTTGACCCATTTATTACTATACTATCATGAAGTCTTTGCTACTACAACTGATTAATCTATCAAATTGTACTTTTGCTAACTGATTTCTCTAGATCTGTCTACTCAAACTCTGCAAGCTACTCGAAGGATGGTTATTTGGTCTATCATAGCTATCGCATAGAATCCCCCTATCTAATATTCATGTTACCTGGGAGTCTCTAAGCCGGATGGATCAGAACAATTCTTGCTCTGATGTGTATTCATCATCATCTTCATTGGTAGATTCATCATCTCTCTAAGCTCTGACTTCTTTCTTTCTGTCTGTAGATTCATCTTTCACTACAATGCCTGAAAGTACAATCTCTTGAACCTGTTTCTTATTTACCTGTCCTTCTTTTCTTTCAGTTATTTTCCAAACCTTTCTATATATGACATCTTTCTTTTTCTCTGTAGAATTTTCTTCATCTTGTTTTATTGCCAATATTGCGATCACTGGGACCTAGTCTTTGTTCACTTGTTCTTCGTTTTTTCTTATCCATACTTTCGTATATCTGATATCAGTGTTCTCTTTCATGGAAATATCGATCATGCTTCTACAATCACTAGCTATGTGTCCATAGTTATGACATTTGTGACATTCAATGTTATGTGGGGCCACATGGACATTTCTTGCTTGAACATTTCTTTTATAATCCGTGCAATCTGCAACCTTATGTCCAAAATTAGTACAATAAAAACAATGACATAAAATAAATTTACATACCTGGGAGTGAATGATATTATTTGTGGTGTAGTCCTTCTGAATTTATGCCTTGACTGATCATGATCATGATTGAAGCTTCTTTGTGTCTTGAACATGGATGGTCTTCTTGAAGATGTATCTTCAATAGTTTTCTTAGATTTTGATTGACCATGATTCCTTCCTTTGAGTACTTCTGCATAACTCTTTATACTTTCTTCATTTTTCTTTTCTAGCAACCTAGAGTGTTTCTCTTCATTCTCTATAATTGATGTGGATGTTTCTGTCTCTTCAACGTTCTTGTTGAGCTTGACGATTTTACTTCTCAATGTGACAACTTCTTCTTCAAGCTTCTCAACCCCTTCTTCTTTCTTCATTATCTAATACTTCATGGCTTCTTCTATTCTTTTTGCTTCTTCAAGTTGGATTTTTAATGTGATTATTTATTCTTCAAGTCCTCTCTCTTTTTGACCAAACTCTGCCTCAAGCTGGTTTAGATCGTTAGTTCTTTCCTTAAGATGATCTGTCAATATCTTCTCTCTCATTTATGCTTCTTCCTTCTGTGCTGCTATGTTGGCTTCCATATGCTGCTTTTGATATTCAAGATTTTCTTATATCTTTCTAGCTTCTTCTAGCCTAGTTCTTAAGTTCTTGATGACCGGTTGGGCTTCTTAAAAAATGTGAGCACTTTCCTTTTGTTTCATCAATTCTTTCTTGAGTGACTTGTTTTCTTCTCTTTATTTTCTTAGTTCATCTAAATCATTGATCAATTCTCCTTAATAATTATCTTCTTTTTCAATTAGGTTTTCTGTCTCATTTCCTTCATGGCATTCTATTTCAAGATGTCTATGTTTTTCACAATTAAAGAAAAACAACATACCT
>ML777715.1:407735-419580 GCA_009831015.1 Picea engelmannii
AAGTAAAATGCAATCTTTCGCTAAATGTGCTAAGCTAATGATAAAGATTCAAAGACAAAAATGCCAACCAATTCAAAATGCCTATTTTTTTGTATTTTCAATATTCTAAAAAAGAAAATGCATGGACTGACAAGCAACCTGATATATAGATTCTACTGTGTATAAAAAAATAACCCAAGCATAATACCAAGCAATCAAGAAAACAACCCAGAGACCAAGGACAAATTAAAAATCGAAAACAAAGAGAAAGACTACGCCCAAAAATTCAACTCCCAACAGGCTTCCTGTCATCCTAGATAATCTCAACATGCACTATAAAGACCCAAGAAGGCTCAGTAATCCTTAAATCCTACTCAACAGTCACTAAACCAAGCAAAGAAGCAAGGGGAAGTGGTATACGCGACTGTTTAGGAGAACATAGCATATATACGCTTCTTGCAGTGAGACAACATGCGTGTATACGCGACTGTCAAGGCAAAAAGGGCGTATATGCTTTAAAACAAGGCTAGGCAAGGGTAAAAGGATGAAAACTCAGACCCAGAGTGAAAAAAATCTGTCTAACAGTGATACGACAAGAAACACAAAGAAAAAAGAGCAATGTAAGAATAAAAAGTACTTCAACCCTTAGAAGGAAGATCTTCCCTAGTGGAGTCGCCAATTCTGTTACAAGGGAAAAACTCTCTATGGCCAAGGGTACACCACAACAAACAGGTATGACTGCAGAAATCAAATCAATTCCAACATGTGATATATAAACTAATGTGCAATACGAGGAAGAAGCCTACCTCGATCCAATCATTTGATGACGTTCCACCGTTGAGCACTTTGATCCAAAGCTTTACACCTGCAAGAAGTTCTCAACAAACAAGCGATGCAAGTATATAGTGACAAGATATAAAATGAGTTAGCACATCAGATATCACAATCCATTAATAAACATTAAAAACATGCCCATGGATAATAATTATATATTTGCAAGATATCGATAGGACGAGAAAGGAGTATTTCTATTACTAATTGATCAACAGAAGTATCAACATTACAGACTTCCGTGTTGGCACAGTTCGAAACCAAGAAACCAAGTTCCTTTCAACTGGGTCTCCACCACTTCAATCCTCCACCAAAGGCAAGCTCATAGCAAAGAGGTAATGAGGTCCTCTAGACAATAAGGAAAGAGCTTGGGGGTTGAACATTGTGTTCAGACTTGAGGGACAAAGGGATGCAGACTCAATATGAAGTAATTTCTCCAGAGTAACTTTTTCTCTCAAAGTTGAATGCTTTCTCCTCTTTTTCCATAGCTTGAAATCATGCTCTTATAGCCTCCAGAATGCAACTGAAGGGCCGAGCCGGAACGTTTCCAGTATATGGAAGGCCAGAGATCAGAGATCTTTTGTCGTGACATGGAAACTCGACCTCATTTTGTATTTCTGGCACAAATCCCGATATACGCGAGCTGTAGTGGAGCATCAAGCGTATACACATCTTGCACAGTAGTTAGGGAGGGTATATGTGGAAAAATATATATTTTTGGCTCTAGATTTATTAAAAAGGGGTTAATAAGTCTGCATAGGGAAATGGAAAAAGGCCCTCTATGCAAGATAGCAATGGTGAGGCAAATCTTGCTATAACAAATATGGACCACATATGGTAGAGAACTTTAAATGATCATTTCATTAAATGAAAAAAATATTTTGATAGACACACATTTGAAATCTCATGCTTAAAACTTAAAGTCATAGAGATTAGTAATGTTATGTCCTAAATAGTTCTTTGGGAACCTAAAAAAAACAGATTTATTTATGAAATAAACAATAATGTCTCGAATTAAAATAAATTGCATTTGTCCTTCAAAGAGGATTGGGATGGGGCTCTCGTGGACCATAAAATGCAGAGAGACCTCAGAGACAAAAGAAAACAATTATGTGTCATCCTTTGGTTTTGCATATTCTGGGAACATAAAAGGAAAAATCACAATTGACTGAGGAAGGAAAAGGTGGTGAAAGGTAGAACAAGGTGACTACTCGACTTACTTTGATGGAAATTCTGAACTGTCATTTTCTTGTTGTAGCGTCTTTTGTAGGTTGATGTTGTTTTGTTGGAGGTGGAATAACTAACATAACTACTTCTTGTTGATTTGTTTCGGTTATCTTAACTAAGGCCTTTGTTAACCATTGTTATATGTACTCCCTCATTGGAGAAACCGTTATTTCATGCTTGGTCTTAGTTTCAAATAACTCGTTCTCTAATTCTCTCAAATCGATGCTTAATTGATGGAGTGTGTCCTCAATGTTTTCATTCTTATTTGCATGTAGGACAAGCCACCTTTCTACTCTTCTTCTTTGGAGAACTCAATTGACTCACTAAATTCATTTTCCCATGCAACCTTTAATGCTTCCAAATGTTCTAATATTTTATCCCTTGAAAAAAATATTGTATACATTTTTAAATGTGGGCCATATAACTCTTTGGTTGAATCAACAAGTTTCAAGAATATGTCACCCCTTTTAATGTTAATAGTATCACACTCAGTCAACAAATCTCTTAGGCATTTAATTCTCTTTAGCCAATACGCATTAATTTGTTTCATGTGAATTTTTATCCCCACTTCTTATGGATAACTAAGGAGATGATGTCTCAAGGCCCTCAGGATGCAGGCATGGAGTACCTAGTCAAAACTTGACCAGAAGTGTCCACTTTCATATATAGAGACCCTCCTCGCCACCACAGTTCTAGGTTCATCATGAGGGTATCCACCACATCATCTAGCTTTGGGAAGACATTGGGTCTTTCTCCATGAGATACAAGCCAGGTATTATGATGAGTGTCATTTCAATATTTGAGGCATTTGAGTTTGTTGCATTTAAAATTGCTTTTGATTATATAACATTTTCTTGGACATTATGCTCTTTTCCTTGTTTCACCTTGGTGGTTGACATGGTGCCCTAGTAAGTGGGTCACCCTTGGGGATAGGTTTTCTACTGGGGGTTCCCATTGATGATTAATTATGCCACTCCCAACCATACTTGTCACTTTCCACACTTCATCCCCTCATCTCCTTACCTTTTGGGATTTTCGGGTGTACTGACCCAAGAAGGGATTGTCCCTCATTTCATGGGAAAAAGGGGATGAAGGCCCAAAGGATTGTATCTGGAAAAATATAAAATCCAATCATGAACCTTCTAGATGCTCACCCAGGGATCCTGAGGACAATGAAATGTCTCTCATAAGAAACTAATGGGATCCGTGAAAAATAACTAATACAAAATGCGAACCAAAGTGGAGCATGTGTGGGCACTGTTTTTCATGCTTAGGTAGAAGCCCCACACATTGTTTTCAATTTGGGGAAGCATGATGTGACTAGGGTAGAGTCAAGGTGGGAACTGTTTTTCATGCTTAGGTAGAATCCCCACCTCGGCTTCAACCTAGAAACATCTTAAAAGAACAAAAGGCAATAACTGGGCTTGGAAAAAGGTTCCATTGAAAATGAAGGTGCAAAACACCCTATACAAAGGCACCCAAAAATGAGATACTACGATCCCTTGTATGTCATGAACCCCATGCCCAAGAGTCTTTCCCCCATCCATGTTACTTTTTCCACTTGTCTTATATAGGGGTCCACTTTTTAAACACTCCTAAACTCAAGGTATGATTCACCCAATAGGTTGCTTTGTCAACCCTCCCATACCTAAACTTGGAAAATTGCATAGGATATTTTCTCATTTGTTTATTTTCATGAGGTGGTTTTGGATGCACATGCTTAGATGGCTCTTTTATTGAATTGATTTACTCATCATGATGCATTTGACTTGAGATCCTTGGAGGACATATTCATCTTCTTTGCAGGACCTTGTTTGGTGGGCAGATTTGGAAGAACAAGCCTAGATTGGGCTTCCTTGGGGCTTGAAGCCCATAGATTGGATGCCATGGCCCGCACACCGAGTGATGATAATAGCCTTTGGAGGATTGAGAGACGCCTTGGAGGACCTCACCCATGCCCTTACTAGCCCAACGTTTTTCCTTTGGAGGCAAAAACGTCACACTTGGAGGGCTTGACGTTATGCACGGGTTATGGTTTTGGTGGTGATGAGGACACATGGCATGATTTTGAGTAGAAATTCCTTGGATCATGGAGGAGAGGCTTGGCATGAAGACACATGGTCTTTGGAGGCCTAGCCCATTCATCCTCAACCCAACGATTTGCTTCAAAGTGCCAAAATGTTTCCCTAGGAGGGTGACGTCTTACTTTTAGGGTTTATTTCATGTGCAAATTATGAATTAAATATTATTATTATGTAAAAGGGGAAAAGTAAAGGAAAGTTTCACTCCTTAATTTGTGGTTTACCCTTGTATGTGGAAAAATTATGTTTAGGAGGTTGATATAAATAGAGATAAACCTCATTTCATTTTCATCATAACATTTTCACTTGGAGAATCATCCTTGGTTGAAATTTGCACCCTCTTGGGGAAATTCTCTCTATATATCTTGGTTATACTCTCTTGTGATGGTTTTTCTTATGCTATTGGATGGATAAGTAATGTGCTATCTCTCTTGGAGTGCATTTCTTGTTTTTATGGTGGATATTGCTTGGTTAAAGGAGTTTATATTGTTTATGCTTGGACTAGGTAAGGAATCTATCTTGTTGTTTCTTTTCCTGGTTACAAGTCTAATTTTATAATATTCTTGGGGAATATAAGTGCATATAACCCCGCTAAGGCCATAATTTTTCTTGAAATAATTTGTAGCATAAAGGAATACTAGGAGGAGTAAAAGGGTTTACACCCTCCTAGGGTTTTCCTAGTTAGTTCAACTTGCCTTGGGAAGTAAAAAGGATTACACCCCCAAGGAGGTAGCTCAACTAACTCATTAATTTTAATGGCTCTATAGCCCAATAGCTAAAGGCACTAATCTCTTTCATTGGAGAAATAAAATCATTACATTGGGATACGTTCAAATACGAGATATTGAAATTGTTTGAATTGGAATATTTTGTGCATGCTTAAGGCTAGCCAAGGCCATTAGGGCATCTTGGTTCTCTAAGTATTTTTTTCTGCTGTCATAACCCTAACGCTAAATCCATTAGGGCTGTAGAAAATAATCTTCTAAAATTTAAAATAACTCTCATTCTAACCATCAACATTCGCTAGAAAGCTGCCACTTTGTTCTGGTGGTTGTTGGCATTCTTTTGGGTGGTTTACTTGTGTTTTTTCATGGTTATATTTATTGGTTGTAATACTTGTTTGCTACAGCCGTAAGGCTGCAATAATGACTCTGTAATATTGGTTTACATCAACCTTTATTAAGTCATTAAATTATTGTGCTATCATTCTTGAGATATACTAGTCATTGCTAGATAGTCTCTTGCTTTATTACTTGGACTTCTGGTGGCTCATTAACATATTTTTGCTATCAATTTATTGCTTATATATCATTTTATATTGATTCTAACAAGGACATCAAGCTTCACTTGCTTGTCCGTAATATATTTGGTCTTGTATTGTTTCCTTTCTTTGTGTCTTGGGCAGGTACAATTACCTTTAGTTGGTGCACAATCCTTTGGAAACCCTCTCCTATCACATTTCCACCTCTACAATCCATATTTACCTTCTTAACTTGACCTCTAGGGGCTACATTCATTCTTTCTCCCACTTTCCATCTCCATCCCCTAAGGGTCACCGAGATTCCCCCCTTGAGGCAATCACTTCACTTCTAAAGTGACGGGAATACCTATCTAAGGTGACAATGGGTAGGTATTCTCCTAGTTGTTAACATCTTGTGGTTTGGGTCGATATTTTCCCAATCTACAGTTTGCACAATAACACGAACCATTTAGGGAAGGTTTTGATATCTTCTATGTGTCTCACTCAAACTTGAAACCTGCTATGTGAATGTTCCCACTACTTCCTTATATAATCCTTCATCATTTTCTAAATATTTCTAGAGATATTCCTTAAAGTGAAAAACCCATGTTGAGAAAGTAGCTAAGCTCTGTGCTAATTCCCAAATTTCAAGGATTAATTCTATTCTTTTCATGATACTATCTCCAATGTATTTCCTTACAACCATTAGTAAGTTAGATGAAACCCTTAATCTGGAACTGGTCTCTGGGACATCTTCAATACTGAGTATTGGTTGTAATGCAGTGATAGGCTCGACAAATAAAGGTTTTGGAATTAGAGCTTTCTCTAATTCCTTTATTCTCTCTTTAAAAAATATATATATATATATATATATTTTTATGTCAAAATGGACTCTTTCAATGTTTCTCAGGTTGTATCATGGAATTGCACGATTTTTTAGGGTGGAACCCCATAAAGATCGATTTCTGACTTCCATTTCTCTGCAATTTTTTTATTTTTCATGTTTACTTTTTCTATTAACAATTTTTTAGAATTTTGTGATAGGTCGCGTGGTCTAACGTAACAAATTCCTCTTCAAATATTTTTGGCTCTTGGGAAGACAATTCTTCGGAAATCACCCTGGTTTCCATCAACCTGTGCTCCAACCAGTTGGGTTCCTCTGTTAAATAATCTACTTCCATGGATTTAGGACTTTCTTCAATTCCAAGTAAGATTTGTCCCCCCTTTTGAGTTTCTCTTTTTTTTTAATGGAAGTATGAACAATATGATATTTTTCCATTTTTTTCTTAGTAGGGTCCTTATCTCCACCATCTTCTGAATTTCCAGTGGATGTCCTTTTTTTTCTTTTTTCTTTACCACTACTTTGAGGTTTAGTCTTTGCTTAAGTACTTCTCTAGGATACATTTGATGAATTAGGGTTTTTATTGGTTGTCTCTCTGCCCCTCCTCCTGTAGCATTCATTAGTGCTTTCCAATTCTTCAAAATGTGGGCCATCTAACTACCAAAGGTTTTGAAATCCATTCAGAGTGTCTGATTGGAAACATTATGCCAACTTTTTTCAATTTTTCCAACTCCATCTTTACTAAGGGCTTCAATTTGGGATTTATCATTCTTAATTTTTTCTTAAAATGTTTTGATCCTTCTTTGAGTGGTATAGCATGTTGGAAGATATATTGTTCATATTCTTTTAAATAATCATAACTCTAAGCAAAAATGTCATGAAATTCTATGAACATAAGAGTGTATTTCTCTATTTCTTCAGTGGTGCAACTAGTACCAAGATTTATGTATTTTGGAGAATTAGGTGCACTAAAATTTATTTTTTGTATTGATATTGATTTTATGTGTCTCTTGAATCTTTTTAATATAGGGTTCCTCTTTTGGATCCAAGGTCTTTGTTTGATCATCTCTTGTAAAAAGAGATTTGATACTAACAATTCTTTGGATGGAATACAACACTTTGATCATGAAATTCCTTCTGACAATTTTGGCTTTCTTTTGGATCATCATACAATGTTGAGTCATGGTATGTAAGGAAGCTTGAAATGTGCTCATCATTTTCAAAAACTTGTCAATGCTCTTGATAATCGGGCATTGAAGGTCGAAAATTTGTTTTGACATGAAAAGTATTTTGACTTTGAGAATCATTTGCATTGAAAAGGGATGCAACTACTACCAATGAATATTTTTTTTTATTCTTTCTGGAGGAACAAGAGAAATATTGAAAGAATTAAAAGAGGACCTATAATTTCCCACACTCTCCTTGCATAATATTTCAATCTTTCCTTTTTTATTCTATATCTTTTTTCGATGTGGTTGATAATCAGTTATGAATCACCAGTCACCACTAGATCATTTAATTACATTTGAAGTGTTGGTGTCAATGCTTTATACTCTACTTAATTTTTTATACAAGGGAAATCAAATCTGATTGCATGTGGGTAAATGCAAGATTGGGGAATTTTGAAAACAATACCAGCTCCAGTTCCATACTTAAAGAAAGCAACATCAAATTACATTTTCCAGGAACCTTGGAAATAACTTTCTTCATTTTTCTTAGGTGAATTTAGTTGTTCTGTGTTGAAAACAACATAATTATTGATTCCGACATCTAAATAATTTTTCATCATTTCAGTTTCCTTTTTCTTAAATGATATTGGATTTCTATGTTCTCAAGGAACTATGATCATTGTTCCATCTTTATTTGGAAGCATCATACAACTTCCATCATTCATTATATATCCTCCAATCAATGAGCACCAATCTCTTCCCAGGACAACATTGTATGTTTTAGGGAGATCAACTACTATGATAGTGAATATTGTTGTAATGTAAGGTGTTGCACTTATCCATGTGCATAAATCTTTGATTTCACCATAAGCTGAAACTTTTGAGTCAATGGAATATATACTTTCACCAGTTGCATAGAATTTTGTACACTCTATTCCAAGAGATTCCATTACTGATAATGGTAACATATTGTTAGTGTCCCCACTATCCTCCAAACAATTATGTAGTGTAAAATCATGATTCTTTAAGGATACATAAAATGGTGGAACCTTGCCTCTTTGTCTCAATGATGTGATATTTTGTTGTTGTCTTGTGTTCATCATAACTGCCTCTATTCTTGAATCCGTATCATCCAATATATTCAAAATATTATCCCATAAATGGTAAGGTAATATGAATCTTAGTTAACTATCAACCAAATTATAATTCATTTGCAATGAAGTCTTCACCTGATTAACAACTAGTTGTTATTTTGCTCGCTCTAGAATGTTGGCTTTCACTTTTAATTTTTCTGGTTGTTCCCTTGTCTTGAATTTATTTTCTTGAGTTCTGGTCTGAACAACATTGTCTTGTGAATATTATAAATATTCTTGTTCATAAAAAAATATGAAAATATGATGAACCTTCCTCCATTTAGACTGATATTTAAGACTTCATCTTAATCAATGATTGTTTCTTGCTCAAAGGGCTCAAAATTTTCTTCTTCTATAATCTCTTCTAGCACAACACCATTTGGATTTGGAATTCTGAGTGCTCTTAGTATGCGATCTTCAATTCTTTTCTCTCTATCATTTCTTCCTTTTTGATCAGGTAATGGAGCTCTCATATTTTTAATTGGCGGGTCTCACTCCTCTTGAGTTGAGTTATGTCGTTATGCATTTTTCTAATATTCTTTCTCATCTAAAAAATTTCTATCTTTTGTCTAGTTTCTTTAGTAGCTCCAGGATCATTTTGTTGGAATTACTAAGACAACTGAGAGGGGGGGGGGTTGAATCAGTTGTTACTGTGCTTAAACAATTTTATGCCTATTAAAATATTATTAACCTTCTCCAAGTGATTATCAAGATTATGCAAGACATGAGCAACATAAATAACAAACATCAATCACACATATGATATACACAGAGACAAATATTTCATGAGGAAACCCATAAAGGGAGAAAAACTCTTCTTCTTCGAATGATAGATAGTCTTTTAAGTTCTGTACATCATATTTCTTTGAGCACCAACTCAAAATCAGGCTACATCCTCTTCTTTAACAAGTTGCAACTTGCTGAGAGCACCAACTCTCTCGTTTATCTAGCACCCACTAGAAGGAAGCACCAACTCCTTGAGTGTTCCAACACCAACTGGATGGAGGAACCAACTTCCAGTCACACAGGCACCAACCTGTATAACATAGAACAATGGTTCTCCCTTGTACCACCCTCCCACCCTGGTTTTTCTGGCTGGAACCAGATGGAAGCTACAACTCCCTGTGTTCAAGCACCCACTTGAAACTCTGAGGACAACATTCCTCCCTAGCACCACCCTAACACCCTGAAATATAAATCTTTTCTTTCTGAAAGTTATTACAGTGATACAATATTTATCCATGGCTTACTAGTCTCATCACTGTTATGCTACACTGCTCTGCTCTGATGTATCAATGTCTTGTTGTTGCTCGCATCTTCTTGCACACACCCTGTTTAACTTCTTGTCAGCCTTTCATGATCTGTTCCCTCTCTTCATTCTTTTTGTTGCATCTATAATATTTCCTTCAGAACATACACTTCATCACATTCTACACCCATGCATCTCACATGAAAAAACATACCAACTTCCCGTTCAACATCAGTTTCTCACGCCAAGTGCTCTACGTGATCATCATTCCAACTCTTCATCTTCTTTGGCAGTTATGCTGTAATTGTTCATCATCAGTTCCCGTTGTCCAAAGATTCTTTGGCTTCTCTGGTAGTTATCTTGAGGTTCTTTGGCTTCTCTGTTAGTCACAATTCTTCGTCTTCTCTAGCAGTTACAGTCGGTCATTTTTCTGGCTTCTTTGGCTTCTAATCCCCTTCCTTCACGTGACCACCGGTGGTGACCATACACCTATTCAAAAGGTGCTTCGCGATCTTGGTCTAGCGAGCACTAGCTCCCCCCTTTTTTTTTGATATGACCTTGGGCTATGAACTTCACGTGACCATGCGATTACTTGTGCATCCATAGGTGGTTTGAGGGAAACCCACTTTTCGCCCCACAATTCACTACAGAGCTCCATAAATTCCTTTGGTGATATCGTGGTTTTGATTGTGGCCCACTCAAAAAAAATTAAGATCCAAGCTTATTCTGATCCCGCAATGCGACAAGACTGTCAATCTCATGATCATGATGGTGCTCCTGAACGGACGGTTCAGATTTGATCTTTCATGATCTGTGGATCAGATCCAACCTCCCTAAATCAATGGCTGTGATTTATTTCGTGATCCGGGCTTCAGGAGTTTCAAATCTCAATCCCTACTTTCTTCCATATGCCAATCTTTCGAAGTTGATGATTCACGGACACCTGTCCTTCTCAATCAACGTCTCTACCTCCACTCCAAAATTTTGACCTTTAAACCAGATCAACGGTTCAACATCCCCTTTCTCGATCAATGACCAAGATCTCCTTTGGGTCTCCGGACTTCTAAAATCTCAAATATCAAACTTATGATCTGGATTAGATGGCCTAGATTCACTTTGGATGATCCAATGCTTGAGGTCTTCTTCAGACTATCTGATGACTGAGATTTACTTCGGACAATCTGACGGTTGAGAATGTATTTCGACTCTCCGACTCTCCGGACTTCAGAGATTTCAAATCTCAAACTAACGCTTTGGATTAGATGGTCGAGATGCACTTCATATGATCCAACGCTTGAGGTATTCTTTGGACGATTTGATGACTAAGATTTACTTCAGACGATCCGATGATCGAGAATATATTTCAGCTCTCCGACTCTCCAGACTTCGTAGATTTCAAATCTCAAACTGAAACTCTCGAAGTGATTTCTCCGGAGCTCAACCTCCTCACATCTTTAGACCCGAAATTAATGTTGTTTTTTGATCAGGATCTTATATAGATGACTCGATTTGTATGCGATGCAACTTTACCTTGGTTTAGATCCAATAGATCTCCAACATTGATTATACTATCCTTCCACTTTAGAAAGATCTGACGACTGACGAAAATTCGCATAGTTAAGATCTCAGATCTTTTACTGCGCTTATCCTATCCTCCCACTTAATTTGATTCGACGACTAACGGGTATTCAAATAATTGAATTCTCAACCGTTTGGCCCTGCTTATCCTATCCTTCCACTTAAAGTGATCCAATGGTCGTGCATAATCTTGAAGCAGATCCATGATCCAACTTGTGAGTGATTTAATTCGTCACCCAAGCTCTGCAATTTGAAGTTGTGTGTTTGTTGGTGAGTCAACCACAATTGTCAATCTTTGAAGCTATAAGATCTGACGTTCCTGAATAATTGCGGGATTGGAAATAGAATGACATTTAAGTCTCCTTTTGATCTCTGCAATCTATCCCCGTCGTTGACCTGGCGGTTGCGCATCCGATGGTCACAACTTAATCCGACTTAATTTGATCGTTTGTTAGATCAACCACAATTGTTGATATTTGGGTTTATGAGATCTGACGATCTAGACCTATTACAGGAT
>ML777715.1:432481-445578 GCA_009831015.1 Picea engelmannii
CAGGTAAACCTGTGTAGTGCATTTTAGGGTTATAACAATTCCATAACCATGTTTCATCATGTTTGCTTATATGACACTCTTCTCTATCTTCTTTCATCACATATACATTATTATCTGTCCTTATGCCTTTAGCCACCACTTGTCCCGAGTTTACATACTTTATCTTACAATATTTGGAAGTGAACACCAATTCACATCCTTTGTCACACATTTTACTTACACTGAGCAAATTATTTTTCAGCCCATATACAAGGAGAACATCTTGTGCTTTTCCTTTTCCATTACTTAAAATCACCATCCCTTTACCCTTGATTTTACCTGGTTCATCATTTCCAAAGGCCACATTTCCTGTTTTTCTTTTACTTATAGACAAAAACTTATACTTGTCTCCAGTCATGTGCTTGGAACATCCACTGTCTATATACCATGGGTCTTTTTGTTTTTGAGTTGAAAGTACAAGACCACATTTTTCACTATCTTTCTTTTTGCATGTGCTGGTATTTCTAGCTAAGGGTTTTATCCTTGGATCTGCTTTGTAATTATTCAGATGGAATTTTGCAACTTTGTGGCCGAAGTTATGTCAGTTATAGAATTCGAGATCAATGTTCAATAGGTCAAAGTGATTGGTGCATCTTTGTCTACTCATTGGGTGTTTATTTCTATGTTGCAAAGATTGTTTGTTTCTTGATCTCCTCAGTTGCATGTCTCTAAACTTAATTTGACAATTTGCAATCTTATGACCAAAATTAGAGTAGTAAAAACAATAACCATGGAAGAAATTTTGGTACCTGAAGGATGGCCTTCTTCTTGGCATTTTTTGCTCCATCTTCTGATATCTTTGTTTTTTATCAAGGATCATCTTGTCTTTATTATCTTTTGGTGGAAGAGTACTCACATGGTCTGATTGTCTGCTGACTTGGAACTTGATCATCTTTACTGACTCTTTTCTTTCTGGTTGTTCGCTGCTTGAACCACTTACATAGCCTAAACCGGTATTCAACAAAGGAGATCTTTTTTTTCTCAGAATGTCATTTAGTTATGTTGAGGCTTTAATGCTTGGAAGATTTTGGAGATACAATGCTTTAAACTTCTCCATCTCTTTTCTGGTTTTTACTACCTCTTCTTCCAAGGATTCACACCTTGCCTTCTTTTCTGATAACCGCTGTTTCAAAATGTCCTTTATTTCTTTGCCTCTTCTAATTCCACTTTTAGCAGGGCAAAGTCTTCGTTAGGTTTTGTACTGTCTTTCTCGAACTGTATCAACAATTGTTTTTGCTTTTTCTTCTTAAATCCGAGTCTAGCAATTTCTTCTAGAGCACTGATCAGTTCTCCATCCAATTCAACCACAACTTATTCATCATCAACATCACTTCCTGTGCTTTTATTATCATAATCCTCTTTGGCCATAAGCATAAAGTCATTAATCTTATCTTCGCAAGTAGAATCACTATCTGTGTCTTCTGAAGAGTCATCATTATTTACACATAAAATTTTCTTTTTACCAAATCTCTTGGATTTGTACTTCTCTTCATCTTCAACGTTCTAGTCCTTCTTCTTGTGTGGACACTTAGATGCAAAGTGATCTATCTTTCCATAATTAAAACATTTGAAGGGAAACTTGCCTTGGTACTTGCCTGATCCTTTCTTTAGTCTTCTCACAAATTTTGCTTCAATCTCATTAGGCTCAGAATCCTCATTCTTATCTACTTTAAATGATTCTTCTCTAGAGGTGGGTTTATATTTACCTATCCTCATTTCATAAGTATCCAGAGTTCCTAGGAGTTTCTCAATAGACATAGTTTTAAGATCATTCAGTTCTTCTATTGCAGAAACTTTTGGATTAAATCTATCGGGCAAAGATCTTAAAATCTTATGAACTAAAAATGAGTCTTCAATCTTCTCACCAAGACCCTTCATGGCGTTCACAAGCTCCTCAACTCTTAAAAAATATTTACTAACTGTTTCATCCTCATTCACATTTAGTTGTTCAAATTTCAATCTATGTGTATGAAGGTTGGCACCTTTTACTTTCTCATATCCTTCATAACTGCTAATAAGTTTATCCCACATTTATTTGGTAGATTCAAGTTGCATGACCTTTACGAATTTAGCTTCAGCAAGCCCACTCAAGATAGCTTTCATTGCCTTAGCATTGAAGCTGAATTCTAGCCTGTCATCCTTAGTAGCTAGTACAATTGGATTTACATAACCAGTCTATACAACATCCCAAACATCAACACCTAAGGCCATGATGTATGTTCTCATTCTAACCTTCCAGAAGGCAAAATTTGTTCCATCAAACATAGGAGGCTTATTGGTTGAAGTTCCTTCATGACTTGTCATGTTTAAGCTTACTGATATACCTTTAAATAAAAGGAACCCGCTATGATACCAATTGTTGGAATTACTAAGACAACTGAGAGGGGGGGGGAGGGGTGAATCAGTTGTTACTGTTCTTAAACAATTTTATTCCTATTAAAATATTATTAACCTTTTCCAAGTGATCATCAAGATTATGCAAGACATGAACAACAAAAATAACAAACATCAATCACACATATGATATACACAGAGACAAATATTTCACGAGGAAACCCATAAATGGAGAAAACCTCTTCTTCTTCGAATGATAGGCAATATTTTAAGTTATGTACATCATCTTTCTTTGAGCACCAACTCAAAATGAGGCTACAACCTCTTATTTAACAAGATGCAACTTTATGAGAGAACCAACTCTCTCATTTCTCTAGCACCCACTAGAAGGAAGCACCAACTCACTGAGTGTTCCAGCACCAACTGGATGGAAGCACAGGCACCAACCTGTATAACATAGAACAATGGCTCTCCCTTGCACCACCCTACCACCCTGGTTTTCTGGCTGCAACTAGATGGAAGCTACAACTCCCTGTGTTCAGGCACCCACTTGAAACTCATAGGACAACAGTCCTCCCTAGCACCACCCTAACACCCTGAAATATAAATCTTTGCTTTCTGAAAGTTATTACAGTGATACAATAGTTATGAATGGCTTACCAGTCTAATCATTGTTCTGCTACACTAATCTGCTCTGATGCATCAGTGTCATGTTGTTGCTCGCATCTTCTTGTGAACACCCTATTCAACTTCTCGTCAACCTTTCATGCTTTGTGCCCCCTCTTCATTCTTTTCGCTGCGTCTATAATCTTTCCTTCAAATCATGCACTTCATCACATGCTACACCCATGCATCTCACACAAAAAAACATACCAACTTCTTTTTCAACATCAATTTCTCATGCCAAGTGCTCTATGTGATCATCATTCCAACTCTTTGTCTTCTCTGGCAGTTATGCTGTAACTTTTCATCATTAGTGCCCGTTTTCCAAAGATTCTTTAGCTTCTCTGGCAATTATACTGAGGTTCTTTGGCTTCTCTATCAGTCACAATTCTTCGTCTTCTCTGGCAGTTACAGTCAATCATTTTTCTAGCTTCTTTGGCTTTTAATCCCCTTCCTTCACGTGACCACCGATGGTGACCATACGCCTATTAAAAAGGCACTTCACGATCTTGGTCTAGCGAGCGCTAGCTCCCCCTTTTTTTTCAATATGACCTTAGGCTATGAACTTCACGTGATCATGCGATTACGGGTCGTCCATAGGCAGTTTGAGGGAAACCCGTTTTTCACCCCACAATTCACTATAGAGATCCACGTATGCCTTTGGCGATACCGTGGTTTTGATTGCGGCCCGCTCATAAAAAATTAAGATCTGAGCATGTTCTGACCCCGCAATGCGATGGGACCGTCGATCTCATGATCTTAACGGTGCCCTTGAATGGACGGTTCAGATTTGATCTTTCACGATCTGTGGATCATATCCAACCTCCCTAAATCAACGACAATGATTTATTTCATGATCCGGGCTTCAGGATTTTCAAATCTCAAACCCTGGTTTCTTTCGTATGCCAATCTTCCAGAATCGATGATCCGTAGACACCTTTCCTTCTCAATCGACAGCTCTGCCTCCACTCTGAAATTTTGACCTTTCAACCAGATCAACGGTTCTGCATCCCCTTTCTTGATCAACAATCGATATGTCCTTCGTGTCTCCGGACTTCTGAAATCTCAAATCTCAAACTTACGCTCTGGATCAGACGACCCAGATTCACTTCGGACGATCCAATGCTTGAGGTCTTCTTTGGAAAATCTGATGACTGAGAATTACTTTGGACGATCCGACAGTCGAGAATGTATTTCGGCTCTCCGGACTTCGGATATTTAAAATCTCAAACTGACGCTCTGGATCAGACGACCCAGATGCACTTTGGACGATCCAACACTTGAGGTCTTCTTCGGATGATCTGACAACTGAGATTTACTTCGGACGATTCGATGGTCGAGAATGTATTTCGGCTCTTTGGTTCTCCAGACTTCAGAGATTTCAAATCTGAAACTGAAACTCTCGAAGTGATTTCTCCGGAGCTTACCTCCTCACATATTTAGACCTGAAACTAATGTTTTTCGTTGATCATGATATTAGATCGACGACTCAATTTGTATGTGATGCAACTTTGTCTTGGTTTAGATCCAATGGCCCTCAAACATTGATTATACTATTCTTCCACTTTAGAAAGATCTGATGGCTAACAAAAATTCGTAGTTAAGATCTCATATCTTTTACCGTGCTTATCCTATCCTCCCACTTAATTTGATTCGACGACTGACGGGTATTCAAATAATCGAATTCTCAACCGTTTGGCCCCTCTTATGCTATCCTTCCACTTAAAGTGATCCAACGGTTGTGAAGACTCTCGAAGCAGATCCACGATCAAGGATGATTGCAGAACAACAACTTATGAGTGATTTAATTTGTCACCCAAGCTCTGCAATTTGAAGTTGTGTGTTTGTTGGTGAGACAACCACAATCATCAATCTTTGAAGCCATAAGATCTGAAAGTCCTGACTAATTGCAGGATTGGAAATAACATGACATTTAATTCTCCTTTCAATCTCCATAATCTATCCCTCTCGTTGACCTGGCAGTTGCGCATCCGACGGTCATGACTTAATCCAACTTGATTTGATCGTTTGTTAGATCAACCACAATTGTCGATATTTGGGTTTATGAGATCTGACGATCTAGACCGATTGCAGGATTAGAACTAGTGAGTTGTTTGATTCTACTTTTTCTCTCCGCAATTCATACCTATCGTTGATCTGGCTTGTAGATCCGACGGTCAAGATCCTCCTCTTGAGCTACTTTGATCTCTGCATACTAGTCACGATCCTCCTCCTGAGCTTATGATTTTCCTATTTTCCATCGTCACTGTTGTTCTTGCCATCAATGACAAGCACACTCTTCCTGTAAAACATTCCAACACATTTCTCACATTAGGGGGGAAGCCTTGGATAATTCCTCCCCCAATTGCTTGATTTTAAGAACTTCTAGAAGTGGATGGTCCCTGAGGTGATATTGATAGACTGGTCATTTGTCTTTGCACTTTTCCAATAATAATCTCGGGATCAACATTAGTTTCTAACATGTATTCTTCCATTTCTATTGTTTTTTGTATTTCTTCATTTAATGTATTTATTTGTGAAGCTCTTATTGTGTGATTCACATTTGAGGGCATGGAATTCTTGTAACATCCAATATAACAGGATCATTTGGGCATTGTCCATCTCAAATTTGATTTAATGTCTTGAAAAATATTAAGTTAAAATCCTTGATCCTTTCACCCTTTTGGAGATGGATTTGGGTGAATTGTGTAAAAAGAGTATGGTATGCAATAGGTTGTGAATGTCTAGTCATGAACATATTTTCTATATCATTGAATGAACCAATTGATTGAGCTGGGAGGGAAAGATACCATTCATAGTCTAGGCCTATCAAATTTTGCAGAAAGACTCTAACCATTACATAATTATGTTCAATCAAATGAATATCATAGATACTAAGGAACTGATCCATATGCATTTTAGGATCCATAATCCCATCACCTTAAAAGACAGGTAAAATTCCTTGAGGTAGGGTTGGAAATGSATTATGTTCTCCTCRTAAATTGAGTGGTATACACCTAGCTATCCTTCTAGGGTTTCTTTGTCTTTCGTTTCTTTCTCTTTCTTCATTGGGAATTCCATTTCTTTGTTCTTCTCKATCACCCATGATTATTATACCACTAGCTTCAAATTTTKAACTTTCGGTTTCTTGGTGAATCTAAAGTTTCTTACTTTTGCTTCTTGTTAATGGACCTTTGTATGATTCAAAATTTTTAAAGTTTATCATTGTCTTCTTTGTCTCAAAKCTATTTCTCTTTTTTTTTTWTTTATTCTTGAGTAAGAACTTCCCAAGTTCTTTTGGGTTCTTCGCGATTCCTTGTTGTTGATACTTATTTGATATCTAAGTCCAACTTGTATTTGGGGTTGGTTGGGTTCTGGTAGAGTCATATAAATTTCCTATCTACGAAACCAATTTTTTTTTAGTTCCCAAGTATGGTCACCAATAATGTTGATCTAAAAGAGTGTCTTATGGTCTTTAAGACAACATCATGAGGATAAATCCCCTTTCATTTTTAAAGAGGTGGTACTCATATATTTTAAATAACATGTAAGAACATAAAAATGCATGAGAGAGGATCGGGCTTATTCTTGAAATCAATATTCGCATGCAAAGAATACCTGAGAAATGACCAGGTATCTTATAGAAAGCAAATATTTACACTATATTACAATATTTTTAAACCAAAAGAATATACAATACCATAGGACGACATTTCCATCACAACATTCATCAGAGTAAGACACAATATTCAGCATAGGAAGGAAAATATGGACTGCATATGGCAGAGAACTTTAAATGATAATTTCATTAAATGAAAAAAAATATTTTCATAGACACGTAAGAAATCTCATGTTTAAAACTTAAAGTCTGGGAGATCAGTAATGTTATGTCCGAATAGTTCTCTCGAAACCTAAAAAATAATAGATGTCTTTATGAAATAAACAATAATGTCTGGGACAATAAAAGTAAATTGTGTTTGTCCTTCAAAGAGGACTGGGATGGGGTTCCCACAGACCATAAAATGAAGAGATACCTGGAAAACAAAAGAAAACGGTCGTGGTCCAGCCTTTGGTTTCACAAATTCTAGGAACATAAAAGGAAAAATCATAATTGATTGAGGAAGAAAAAGGTGTTGAAATCAAGAACAGGGTGACTACTCGAATTACTGTGATGGAAATTTTGAACCGTCATTTGCTTGTTGTGGCATATTTTGTAGGTTGTTTCTACTGTGCCATAGGTGGAATAACTGATATAACTACTTCTTGTTGATATTTCTCGGTTATCTTAACTAAGGCCTTTTTTAACCATTGTTCTATGTACTCCCTCATTGGAAAAATCATTATTTCATTCTTGGTCTTAGTTTCGAATAATTATCTACTTCTCTCAAATCAATGATTAATTGATGGAGTGTATTCTCAATGTCATTGTTCTTATTTACATACTGCACAAGCCACCTTTCTATTTCTTCTTCGGAGAACTCAATTGAATCACTAAATTCATTGACAATGCAAATTATAATGCTTCCAATTGTTCTAATATTTGCTCCCTTGACAAAAGTATTGTATCCATGATTAAATATGGGACATCTAACTCTTTGGTCATATCAACAAGCTTTAAGAATATGTCACCCCTTCTAATGTTAATAGTATCACACTTAGTCAACAATTCTCTTAGGCATTTGATTATCTTTAGCCAACAAGCATTAATTTGTTTCATGTGAACCTTAGAGGGAAGGTTTTGAACTCTTTTCTGTGTCTTGCTCAAACTTGAAGCCTTCACAACGAATGTTCCCACTGCTTCCTTATGGAATCCTTCATCATTTTCTAAATAATTCTGGAGATACTCCTTAAAGTGAAAAACCCTTGTTGAGAAAGTAATTGAGCTCTGTGCTAATTCCCAAATTCCAAGGATTAAGTCTATTCTTTTCTTTATACCATCTATAATGCATTTCCTTACAACCATTAGTAATCTAGATGAACCCTTTAATTTGAACTGGTCTCTAAGACATCTTCAAGACTGAGTACTGATTATATTGCAGTGATAGGCTTGAAAAATTAATGTTTTGGAATTATAGCTTTCTCTAATTCCTTTATTCTCTCTTTTAAAAACAATTTTTCTTTTTATATGTAAAAAATGGACTCTTTCAATTCTTCTTTGGTTGCATCATGAAATTGCGTGATTTTCGAGGGTGGAACCCCATGAAAATCGATTTCTGACTTTCATTTATTTGCAACTTTTTTATTTTTCATGTTTACTTTTTGTATTAACAGTTTTTTAGAAATTTTTTGGTAGGTTGCGTGGTGTAACGTAACAGACTCCTCTTCAAATATTTTTGTCTCTTGGGAAGCCAATTCTTTGGAAATCACCTTGTTTTCCATCAATTTCAACTCTGACCATCCAAGTTCCTCTATTACATCGTTTACTTCCATGGATTTAGGACTTTCTTCAATTTCAGGTAAGTATTTTCCCCCTTTTGATTTTCTCTTTTTCTTTTTATGGAAGTATGAACAAAATGAGATTTTTCCATTGTTTTCTTAGTAGGGTTCTTGTCTCCACCGTTGTTTGAGTTCTATTGGATGTCCTTTTTTGTTCCTGGACATTACTTTGAGGTTTAGTCTTCGGTGAAGTACTTCTCTAGTATACATTCGGTGAATTGGGGTTTTTATTGGTTGTCTCTCTGCCCCTGTTCATGTAGCATCCATTAGTGCTTTCCAATTCTTGAATATCATTTAGGGTTTCTTCAACAGAGGCCTCAGTGATATTATGGTTATCTCCCCCTCCTTAGAATTTCTCTAACTTACTAAAATATGAAGAATACCTGACTAAAGACATATGTGCAAAAAATGAATATTTTGGATCAAAACATTTGATGGCTTGGGATTCCTTGATATCTCTCCCACTCTCCGTGGAAATTGAATAAATTATTTTTTCCTTTTCTCATTGAAAGAGTGTGCCCAATACTTATACCATCTACACACTTCAATGATGAAAATTAGATCAGACACACATAATTGATCCATGATCTTTTCATCGTGACTTATAAATAATTGTATTAAATGAGCATAAATTAATGTATACCATTAAATAAGGGAAAACTTAGAAATGAAGAGACATAAGCATCAGATCTGAACACAAAAACTTGATAACGGAGTTCGTCCCTGGTGGACTATGTCTCTGGGTCCTACTCTCAAATGGGTAGGCTCTTTTATTAACTCAACAAGAATTTGGAAAATACATGAATAAACCTCATTCTAAAATCAAGCTGCATAAAATAATGCTCAGATAAAAAAACAAACATCACCATTGGATTCGAGGCGTTGAATTACCCAAAAATGATTGTCCCCACGCTCTAATCCGACTCTAGCACTCCTAGGCCCAAAGGAAATATTGTCCAATTTTCCGTGCCCTCTACACCAACAATAATGACAACATCCACCTCGAAATTTGTGTCAGATAGTACATTATGGTCACACACCCTATTTTCCCCCGGGCTCTGGCTGAAACGTGTTTTTAAATCTTAAATGGGGTGGATATGCCAAGGCACACCCCTTGGCAGGTTGGTTAGAGTGGAGTTTTAAAATCTTTGTTCTGGGCGGAGGTTCCGGGGTCAAACTCGTCGGAATCCATTTTTGGTAGTGGTTATAATATGTTTATCCGTGGTTAAAACTATAGCTAAGTTTAGCGGTCTTCTTAGTAATGTCGCCAACGATTACATAGATTTGGCGGACCCGCCAATTCTTTTTTTAAAACAAAATTTATTCACGAGCTAACATTGGGCATTCTCAGGATGCTACATGTCACCCCCTGATTGGGCCACATGGCACTTGTTGATTCACCTGCTCAAATGCTGACATGGCTCGCCCTGTCATCGTCGTACTAACATGTGGCGCTTCCTGGGTGGTGCCACATGGCATCTCCTGGGGTTTCCACGTGGCACTTTCCTATTGGTCCATATGGACCCCTGAAAATTCCACTGGTGGGTGACACATGGCATCCTGTGGTGCTGTGACATGGAATGTTAACGTCATCATCCGTACAATGATTTCACCCTTCCATGTAAGTTGTTGACTTCAACAGTATAGACGTTGATATGTCCCCTGCTGACTGGTCCTGGTTGACCGCATCTTTGACCGCAGATATATTTCAAACCATAACTCTGTTTGACGAGTCGTTTGCACCGTTAGAAATCTTGCGACACATGCTTCGGGATCATGCCATTTTCACTGCGTTTTGGGAACTTTGAATTTTTTCCATTTCTGTGTCTACTGAAGCCATTCTAAGCGTTCTAAGCTGCCTCTGTGAGTTCTGAGTTATTCTTGGCCTTCTCTGGATCCTTTTTGGATCACGCCTTCCCACTGAGAGCTTTTTGGAACACCAAAATCTTTCATCAATCAACTAGTAAGTGAGGGGATTTATCCCTCACTCTTTCCTTATCGATCCACCATGCCTCGCTGGAATCTGTACCCCTTAGGCATACTCAGAGATAAGTAATTTCATTCTTGAGTGAAGTCCTTAGTCTTCTATCTAGGATGACATATTCCTCCATCTTCTCCTTAATTGCTTGGCTAACCTACTGAATCCTCTGAATGAACTTGCGGGTTGCATATCTCTCCCATACATCTTTCCCATACAACAAGTCCAAGGGGATCTCAGGTGAACACCCAAGACAAGTCTCAACTGGAGAATCCTGAGTGAAAAAATACATGACTTGGTTATACATAGGCTGGATATACAATAATTGATCATCCCATGAATTAGGATGCTCGTTGCAATATCCTTGAAGCAACTGGACCACCGTATTGTTTACCACCTATGTTTGTCTCTTGGCCTATGGATGGAAAGAAATGCTCCTCCCCATCATGGTTCCCATGATATGCCACAAATTTTTCCAATATTCTCCTAACAATTGAGACTCTCAACCAGAGATAATGAACGTGGAAATCCCGAAATGGACCCTTACATATTGGGATAACAAAAGAATAACCTACTTGTCACACAACCCATCCACTGCTACACCTAAGTAGACATGACTCATACTAGTCATGGGGAATCGCCTTACAAAATACACTGAAAAAATTTCCCAAGGATAAGAGGAAATAGGAAGTGGTGTGTACAACCCTGGCCTTTCAATAGTGGGCTTACAAAAGTACAACACACATTCCTTTGCAATAGTGGTTACAAATACTTTCCTTCGAGGAAAATGCCATCACTGTAAATACACCACAATTCCCAAATTCCCAAGTACAAATGAAACAATAGCTTCTTCAGTTACATGCACTTCCCTGTAGGAAGGAAAATGGGGTTTACTTAAATGGTGGAGTAAGTTTTCCTGCAAACAAAACTTCTTCACCTGCAAACCCTAGAAGATCCCACATACATCTTTGAAGATTTCATCATTAGTATACCATCCATAATTATTGATATGAGCTAAGGAAACATTCTTCAAAACAATAGATATAACAGTAGGAGATCTAAAAAGCATGTTTTTCCTTATGACATTGGTACTGGCACTGGCCTCAAACTTGCATGGTTGTTGAAGGTCAGGTAAGGCGAGCATTGGCACAATGTCGATCTTTAAAGTGTCGAAGGTCTTCTATTGGCTACCTTCCCACTGAAAGACCTGTCTCATCTCAAGCAATCCATTCTTATGTAAAGGATCAAGAGCATTAACAACATCAAACTTATCATGGAATTCCCCCTTTACAAGTGCGAGTACAAGATTCTTGTTAGTGTTTATAACTCTTTTTACTTGGCCTAAACTAACAAGTGTTGATTTGTCCTTTATGTTGTGAGCTTTAATGATGTATTCCACTCCATCTTTTGTAATATTGTATTTGTTTTCCTTTCGAAAGAAGATAACCTTTATATCATACAGATAGGGACTCCCTAATACAATACTACAGACATCCAAAGAAACCACATCTAGATCCACTTCATTTATCATCTTAGAATAAATTGCAAACCTCAACCTACACTGCTTAGTGACATTTAACTTTGTTTTATTAGATACCCAACTGAGAGGGTAAGGTTTATGGTGAGGTCTGTGGTCAGTTCCAATTTCTTAATAAGTGTCTCTGATATTAAATTGACTCGGGAACCTGGATCAAATAATGTGTCTATCTTTGTATGTTTCGATACAACTCTTATGTGGAATAGTGCACTTATCCTTTTATCATCATCATGTGATTCATTTAAAGAACTTGAACATGCATAAAAGGAATCTTTATCTTGCATCCCAACTGCTACGATCCTTTCTTCGTCACATGAATCAGAACCAGGATCATGTTGCATTGTAGCAATGGTCTTTGGCTTCCCCTTGCCTCCAAACTGCTTTGGCCTTAACTCTGGATGTAGTTTCCAACAATGTTCACTATCATGACCAGTTTTCTCACAATGGCTGCAAGAGGGTTTTCCTTCTTCCTTCTTTGTTGCAGTTGTCCTCTTGTCCTTCCCATTTCCTTTCCTGTTGAAATGGTTTTTAGAGTGCTTGAATGGATTTTCCTCCTGTCCATTCTTACCCCTGCTTTCAAGGTGAGTGGCTTTCACACAAACTTCATCAAGACTAGTGGGGTTAAACAATAGTAAAGTATGACGAATATAACTATGAAGTGCACCAATATACTTCATTAATGTTTCATAGGAATCTAAAGGAATGTTTAGTGCAAGTGCTTTGTTCCTAAATTCATCTGTGAAACTTTGGATTGTTTGACCTTTACCTTGCCTTAAAGTTTTCCATTCCATCATCACTTTATGTAAATACCCTAATGTATAAAATTGCTTCCTTATCATTGATTTAAATTCTGACCATGAGGAAAGAATATTACCACACTTAATTTTGTCTTGAATCTTGGTCTCCCACCATACGAGAGAGGTGCCTTCCAACTGAAGAGAAGTCAGTTGCACTTTAACCTCCTCTTCATCAATATGTTGGATACGACAATACACTTCAATGTGTCAGATCCAATTATCTAGATTTTTAGGATTAGCATCTCCATTAAACATAGGTAAAGAAAATTTTACATCAAGCTTTAATAATAGTTTCTTAAAAGAGGCCTTATGG
>ML777715.1:454991-476100 GCA_009831015.1 Picea engelmannii
CTCAGCTTCCTCTTCTTTTGTCTTCTTATTTTCTTCTGATTCAACAACTTCAACTGCTTTTCTTTTATTTTCTTCTTCATATGTTGTTTCTTCTTCTTAAATTTTCTTTTGAGACTCTCTATCTCATTGCTCATCTTCTATTATGCCCACCGGGTTGCCTCTCCTTTTGAAAATTACGTCATGGTATGTTATGTCTTGAAAATGGATTTATTCCTCTTCCCAAATTCCAATTGTGTAATCCCATTTGTACTTGCGGTTACTGTATTGGGTGTTGATGACGTCCAGAGTATCGTGCCTCTAGAATATTTCTTCACCAAAGTAGAAAGATGTTAGTGTATTCACTTCTACTTATGCTTCCTTGGAATCTTTAAATGAGTATGACCCAATCCAAAGTAGGAGAGGAGGCTAAATGGATCCTTTGTCCTTGTACAATGTTACACCTACCCCATGTCTGACCGTTTAGTATGCAATCTCTTGCAACACTAGTCTATCTAGGATGAATTTTAGAAGCAAGTGTGGAGATTTGGTAGCTCCATATACCCTGATGTAGGTGCCATATTCCAAGAGATACCAATCCCCTATCCTTTTAACTATGGCTTTTTCCTTATATATCATGCAAGGTATTGGCGAGAAAAATATGAGATGATATAGTGGGATTATGAAGTTGTCACATATATTTTGGAACTCGAAATGATATTTATTCTTCCATAATATTTTTCACTAGATGTGGATTGGAGGATCGCTAGGTTTCCAAGCCCATCCCATTTGAGGATAAGTGTGGCATACACACATCACATTGAGGAGATAGGATGACATATGGAAGCCCAGAAACTCCCTTGGAGCAATGTGCTTCGTTGTTGTGAGTGCTTCCTCTAAGACAAAATATAATATGTCCTCCTATTTGAATGTCGAACAAGTTTTCGCGACATAGTACAAGAGAGGTATCCATGTTATTTTGAATTTTTGGGCACCGAGTTCCCCATAGAGCCTCCATATCATTGCTATTATGTATTGGTATGGCAGTTTGAGTAGATTTGTGGGATATTTTTTAGAAGTCCTAGTTTTGAAAACCTTTTCAAGCTTGTGCCAACTCTTTATGAGCTCTCTTGGGATGTGCGAGAAATTTTTCACCACCTTCTTATCCAATTCCTTTTCTCCATCCTCCAGATGATAGCAAGAGGCAAATACTAAAGCTTGGAAGGAGGTGAATGGATGGCCTTGAGAATTTATTATGTACCTCGTATCTATATCAATATGCTTCACGATCCATGAAATGGATTCCGCTCAGGGAAACATGTTTTCATGCACTGTGACTTTATACAATTTAGACCTCATGATGTTTATGTATGTGTTGAGGTTAGGATCGTCTTCAAGCAACTAAGGAAATTTCTGATTGTTGAACATTTGGTAGAATTCGCCCCATGTGAGTGAGGTCTCCTTATCAATGACACCTTTAGTATCATCATAAAAATGTCATTAGGTGTCGATGTATTCTTCTTCTACAATCCTGATTGAGGAGGCCTCTTCAATAGGGGCCTTGTATGCACTTTGTGATACTTTTCAAGGCAGAGAAATCATTGAATCTGCATAAATAAATCATAGCGGTATAAAAAACAAAAATTTACCATTAGTATCGAAAAGAGAGTGTTAAACAATATATCTAGTGTTTGTTGACTCTTCACGGGGGAGAATTGATAAGAGAGAAAGCTTGGATTTAAATACGGGCACTTATTTGTGGCCTTTTGGGATATTAGTGAGGAGGAGATTTCTTCATTGATACAATCCTCTATCGAAGAGAACATTATATTCTCCCTGATGCAAGATTGTATTGGTGAGGATATCGCCTTCTCCGTCGATGTAAAATTGTATCGGCGAGGATATCACCTTCTCCGCCGATGTAGGATTGTATCAGAGAAGAGATATCTTTCTCTATTGGTACAATAGTTAGAGGCAGAGTAAACTTTAGATGAATTCTCGTCTCTTTTATTCTCTTGAAAACTAAAGGTTAACCCAACATTTATCTTGGCGAGGATGAAATCAATACTTTGACAATGATCTTGAGGGGAAATATTTGTGCAAGGAAAGAAACAAACCACATGGCTCTAACATGTTGAGGGGGGAGAGGAAACATTAAGCTGGGCATTCTCCCCAAACTTCGATGTACAATGGCTAAAAAATATCTGAGGGGATGTGAGCTAAGGAAGGGCCAAGGGGGAAGCTAACACGAGGTAGCCTGGTAGTGTCGAAGGAAAGAGGAAACCTCGATGTGGGAAGGAGAAAAAGGGGGCCAAGCCATCAAACCCTGGACATTTGAGTGTGCAGTTTTCAAGGGGTTTGGATAGAGTGGAAAGGAAGAGAAAATGGGAACGAGAATGATACTCCTGATGATGGGTTTAGGTTAAACCATATATATATAAACAAAAATAAAACCCTAAGGCAATGAAAGAGGAAGCACATGAAAGAGGAGGGGTTAGGTAAACTTATCGATATTGGAGTGTTGACTCGTTGGAAACAAAGAGCCAATGGTCATGAAGGAAGCTCGGTGGTCAGGCGTACTCCTTTTATTTGTGCTCCCCTGACTTGGTGTGGAAACAATGAAACGAAAAAGGGCGAGATGGGGTTTATATAGCATCATTGGTCCCATTTTGGAATGAATATCAAGAGAAATAGGCATGGAAAGACACTTTATGTGCGCCAAACAATGGTTCAAATCTCTATATCGGAGGCCGGAGGAGGATATGGTGTTGATGTATCGACATCGAAAGGGTGATCTAATGTCGGTGTATTGACAATGGATGGGGGGAAGACAATGATATATCGAAAACCAGAGGGAGATGGAGTGTCAAAGAACCAGTGGTAAGACTTTGATGAAGTCTCAGAGCATCAACGAAGGAGGATAGATGGGGAAGTGATGTATCATTGTGGAGGAAGGGATTAGATGTCGATGTATTGATGGACCAAGAAGAACCATTCATGGAATTTCTTTGGGGAAAGAAATATGGAGTGTCAAAAAGTGAACAATTAGTCAAAAAGAAGATAAGTGTTGTCCTTTTTCATGCATCGATGAAGAAATGACTAATCCTTCGACACTAGGTGTATCGATGAAGGAAGGAAGATCTCCTCTGCCATATCAACATGGAAGATGTTTCTTTCACCAACATTGTTTGTATCGGTGATTCAAGGAGATGGTAAATTTGCTAAGTAAAATGAAGGAAAAATGTCTCAAACTTCCACACAAAAAAACTTAGGTTCCTTCCAAATGATAAAAGAGCCTTGAAAAGTATAAGGGAGAGTCCCTATTTCTTGAGAAAAAATATGACTTCATAAGTGAAAAACAAGAAATAAGGGGAGTTGTTGGTGCCAGCACAACACAGAGGTAACATGCTTCTTAAATTAGAGTGGTTATTTTACCTACCTTACCATTTTCATTTTGTCACTCGAGGTGATCATGATCTCAATTACTATTCCATCCTATAGACCATGATTTTTGTGACGTCATTGAAGTCTCAATTGCCATTTTATCTCCCTTGCTTCCTCTACTTATTTCATCCATTGTCCTCTTAGCCTTACTATTCCCCTATCTTATGTTCCTTGGATGGTAATCTATTATTTATGCATGCTCTCCTCAAGGTAGGACTCCCCTCATACTTTTTCATACCTTGGGATAGGTTACCACTCATTTTCACCCCTCTCAAGGCAATTTGAAAATGATGTGTTCTTGTTCAAAATGATCTAAATATTCACCCTCTGGTCAAGTAAGCTCCATCACCTTTTGGGATTACATCATTACACCATTGAATCTCAACATGTGGCATGCACCACTAAGAAAGATAAATTGTGGTTTCTGCTAGCTTTATTTTCATGTAGTTCCTTCTCACACATTGGGCATTGATTTCCTTTTATATTTTTGCATTTATTATCTTGTTAAGTATCCTACAACCCTCTAGGTTTTGTTCCTCTAAAAAATGGTCACCGACCTTGCTTAGATCATAGAGTGTAAGACCCTTCACAAGGGCTTAAGAGTTATAGACATAAAAAGTAGATTTTTGTTATAATAGGTGGGATTTGATTTCTATTCAGAATTATTATGAACCTATGAAATATTTACTTTTGTAAAATTTATATTTGTTTCAAATATTTTGTTGTAATCAAAATAATTTTCTATTTGTTTTCCTTTCAATGCAAATGTTTATATCAATTTCAATTTCAATTTATAATCAAGCATAATTCATTTATCAATTTCTTAATTTAACAATTTAACAATAAATGATAAAAGAGTTATGATAAGGGGGGAAATACCTCTTATTTATATATGATTTAGTCCCTTCATTCAGCTCGAATTATTTTTTGTCCTCTGCTAATTGGACTTCACAAACTGGATTTGCCACCCAAACAACTAGGAATAGCCTCTTTGGCTCCCCATCTCTAGGAAACCTTGGGTGTTTCCTAGCCATTTGTGCCCAAATATCTAGAGCAACAAATCCCACTAGTATCTCAAAATTCAATCCCTCTCATAGCTCATAGTTCATAGATTTCATAATTTTTCCACTTCTCGATTTATCCTTCACTTCAACCCAATGTGTTTTCCAAATCTCATAACCCCCTCTCCTTTCCCCAAAATCCCTTTAGATTTAACTCTCATTGCCTTCCTAACCTCCTCGGGAAGGTCCTTGGAAGGTCAATTATGATAAAATAATCCTTCTATAATAGCTATCTAAGATTTATTCCGTGACATGCTATCTATCTCATTAAATCAATTTTAAGTTGGGTAGGTCAATTTAAGTTGGGTAGATTTATTCCCTAACATCCTATCTATATTACTAAATGTAATTCAATCTAAAGAAATCAAATTTTGTCATTTCAAAAATAATATAATAAATCTTGAAATAATATAATAATTTAATAAATAACATTAACATATTTTAACTTTAATTATAATACAAACATCACATGTCATGCCCACCATAAATAATAATATTATATTAGCCAATAAACATTGTAATAATACTAGTGTCACACACAAGGCATGTATGCATAGCTAGCGCATATATATATCGTGTGTGTACTAATGATAACAACCATTAAATCTAATGCATAATTCATGTATGCTCACAAAATCATGTAATGTATCAATCAATAATATATACGAATAGAATAACAATAATTCGTCAATAAATAAATAAAATAATATAAATTGAAAATTACACTAAGATCATCATAACCGCATCAAGCAAGAATTTAATACACAAAAGAGACTAAGCAAGGCACTAATTTTACATTTCTAATTTCCAATAGCACTCACAACTACACCGAAACACCCTTCCTACCTAACCTACTTCAAATATTCAACATCCTATCATTTCCTCCGCTAGACTATGTTGGAGTTTCAACTATATTGACTTAACTTTAGATAGAACCCATAAGCGGAAGTGTCAGCTACCTTGACCAAGCTTCCCCAACAGGTAATTGACAATCACCATCACACATCTATGGGAGCATGGCTTATCACATCTCTCCCACAACTCCAAGTTTCATATGATAAACGGTGGACAATACCTCCACCCCTCTTGATAGACATAGGGTCAAGAATGGCGCTATTGCCGATATTAGAATTTTTTCATCAAATATCAAGATTCGGAAAACATGCTTCATGTAAAACTTGCACTTGCCAAAATATCATAATAATACCTTGAAACAATAAATAAATAAATAACATAATAATGCTTCCTAGCATACCATTTCTAATTTGATGTCCACAACATCTATCACTTTAATATCACACTTGTCTGAATATCATTTATCCCATTCAACCTGTAGGTTAGTTTACAACGTAGGATCATGTTTAACCATAAAAATATTGATATTTTATTGCCACATTACTCATTGATGAATAGTGTAAACTAACTAGTTATTCATCATGTGCCTGATACTTATTGATTTTTTAAATGTATCATTCAAACCAGTATCCATGTACCAAAAAATTTCATTTAAAACATGCATGCTAGAAGTAAATCACACAACATCAATAATTAATCACATAAACAATAACTATTCATAATATTCACATATATGTAGGTCCACATGTCCATATACTAAATGTGTCATTGTTCTAACAATGTTCCACATATAATAAGCAAGAAAATACAAATAGGTCATAATGTAGTTTAGCTACCTAAGTAAAAATGGGGCATTACATACACCCACCCTTCGAGAAACTTCATCTATAAGTTATGGTAAAAAAAGTGTGGGGTGATTTCTATGCATGGTTTTTTCATCTTCCTAGATAGCATATCTTGGGATATACTTGTCCCACTAGACCTTAACTTGATCCACCAAGTAGTGTCTGAGATTTCAGACCCTACAGTCCAATATGCATAATGGTTCGGCCAAAACAATTTCCATGTCCAAGAATTGCAATTTCTTGCAATTAAGTTTGTGATATGTGTTAGAAACATAATGTCATAATATAGATACATGAAAAATATCATGAGTTTTATGTAAGTGGGTTGGAAGTACAAGATGACAAGCAATTGGTCCAATTCTTTCCTGAATTTTAAATAACCCTATAAATTGAGGTGACAAATTTATCCCCTTTCCAAATTGAATGTCACTCTTATTAGACTTGATATGAATACTGTCTTGATGTTCTACTTTATAACTTCGCTCGGTCCTATGTGCAATGACATAACCTTATGTCTATCATCTGCTTCCTTTAACCGTTGTCTAATTTGAATCACATATTCCTCCATCTGTTGAATCAATTATGGCCCTACTATCACTCAGTCCTCTAATCTATCCCAACTCAATGGTGTCGTGCATGGCCTTCCATACAAAGCTTGATAAGGAGGCATCCTGGTTAATTTGTGGTAATTGTTATTGTAAGAAAACTCCACCAAACGTAGGTACTTCTCCCAATGGGTTTGGTTATCCATAACATACACCCTAAGCATATCTTACATAACCTAATTCACTCTTTTCGTCTACCCATCTATGTTAGGATGATACATTTTTCTCAAGTTCAATTGAGTCCCTAACACTAACTATAAACTTGTCCAAAACCTGGATGTAAACTGAGAGTCACTATTAGAGATGATATTCTTGGGTAACCCATGCAAATGAAAAAATTCACTTATAAACACCTTTTTCTCATGAGTGACATCATATGTGTCTCTCAATGAAATGAAATGTGCACTTTTTGTCAATTCATCATCTACAACAAAAATGGCATTGTGCCTTTTCGATGTGAGGGGTAATCCACAAAAAAATACATAGAAATGAATTATCATTTGGACATAGGAACATCATGTGGTTGTAAGAGTCTCGTTGGGTGGTGATGATTGACCTTTACCTCCTAAAACTCAACACATTTAGCAACAAATTGGACTATATCACATTTCATGCCTACACATAAAAAAAAACACCTTCATGTCCTCATACATATTCTTCACACCAAGATGCACATTGTAAAGTGATCTATGGGATTTCTCAAGGATGGTGCTTCAAATATGTCCTTCCTCGGGAATTTACATCCTCCCTTGAAATATTAACAATCCATCTACTTCAAGGACATATACTTTGAACTTGGATTCTAATTGCCTCCCATTCTAAAGTGTTGAAGTAAGTTCCTTCAAATACCAACTATCTCCAAGAAGTTGTCCCAACACTCGCTCCCTCAAATTGATATTTAAGAGCTCCAAGGAGAAGATAATTTCCCTTGATATACGAAATTCCAAAATCACAATCATTCATAAATTCACTCCACCGCCTCTACCTAGCATTCATATTCCTTGGAGTGAAGAGATACTTCATACTTTGGTGATTAGTTTTCAGCACAAATATTTTCCCAACAAGATAATGCCTCCAAATATTTAGAGATAACATCATGACTACCAACTCTAAATCATGTGTGGCATAAATATCCTCGTGTTGATTCATATTGAAAGACGCATAAGCTATCACTCCCCCATATTGAATTATCACAACACCCAATCCTTTCCTTGAGGTGTTCATGCAGACTATGAAGTCTTTATCCATATCAAGCACTTGTAGGATTGGTGCACTGGTTAATAATCTCTTAATCTCAACAAATGTGGTGTCACATTCTTCTATCGATTCATACTTGATTCCCTTGTACTGCAAGGTAGTGATGGGTTTCACAATCTTTGAAAATCCTTCTACAAAACTTCAATAATATTTGGATAGTCCCATGAAGCTTCGCACCTCATGAACATTTTTCAGCACAAGACAATCCATTATGGCCTTCACCTTTTCTAGGTCCACCAAAATTCCTTCCTCCAAAATAATATGACCAATATATTGAATTTGTTTATGAAAGAAAGAACATTTTTACAACTTGTCACACAATTTGTATTATTTAAGTATGAAAACACTAACTGCAAGTGCTTCTCATGCTCCCTTTCATTCCTAGAATAGATGAAAATATCATCTAGAAAAAACTACACAAAGTGGTCTAAGTACTTTTGGAATACACTATTCATGAGACTCATGAATACCACTGGTGCATTGGTCAATATGAATGGCACCACTATGAACTCATAGTGGCCAAACCAAGTCCAAAAGGTGGTCTTAGGAATTTCACATTCTTTAATCCTTAACTGGTGATAACTTGATCGTATATCGATTTTTGAGAAAACCATTGCTCCTTTCATCTTATCAAATATATCATATATCCAAGGTATTAGGTCATTGTGGCCCAGTTCAAATCCCTATAATCTATGGACAATCGCAAGGAACCATCATTCTTCTTGACAAATATTACCAGTGCACTCCAAGGAAAAACATTGGGCCTAATAAACCCTAATTCCAACAATTCCTTCAGCTACATCTACAACTCAAAAATTTCTATAGTTGTCATCATGTAAGGTGTCTTGGAAATTGGCTCCACGTTGGGTTTTATCTAGATAGTGAAATCAATTTACCTCTTAGGAGGTAACCCTGAAAACTCTCTAGGAAACACATCCTTGAATTCTAATAAAACATAGCATTTATCTAGAGAGGGTCCATTCCCATCACTTATTGTCTTTATTACGTACAATTGATATACTTTCCTTAAGAATTGTTTAACTTTCATTGTAGATATGAAATATAGAGATACCTTCCTCTTAATACCATGCATCTCAATGGACCTTCCCTTATCATCTAAATATAGATTATATCCAATCTATACGAATAATTAGATCATATGTCATCGCGATGGTGATGTACACTTTTAACCTAGTTGCACACACCCTTGGGTATACAAAACATTTCTCAACACTAGGTCCTACCATTTGCTTTACCTAAAAATCCATCTCGACCTATTTAAAGTTGTCGTGCTCATAGGATACCAACCCACATTTTTCTAATACATATGGTGAAATGAAAGTATTTGTTGTACCATAATCAAACAATATTTTAACTTTGACATTGTTTAGCTTGTCTAATGACTCCACCATTGTGGATTGATGTTCATCCTTATGGTCATTAACTACTACATAGATCTATTGTTTACTACTTTCCTTCCCCATCGGGGCCTTTTCTTCTCTTTGCAAGGTGTCAGATTGTGACTATGGGTAATCACGTTGGTAATGAGGTCCCCCGCACCCCCAATAAGTAATGTGGAGTAGAATATACATACTATTCTATGGAGACCTATTAAATGAGTTCCTTCCCCTTAAACCCCTGCCTATTAATAGTTCCCCATGAATTCCTTGGACTTTCATGAGTCCTTGATGATATGTTTCACTTGTTTCCATTGAAACGCTTGCCACAACCACTCTAGGTGCAATTTTGTTTCCATAAGGAGGTGGCTTGGAATTTTTTCCCCTAGAAAAAGTATGAGGGGACTTCCCCACAAATTCTGACTATTGTGGAATGATGGATCTCATGTCCCCTTTGATATCTAAAATATCTTGTGCATAATGGGAATTTTCAACTGCTTCAACAACTGAAGATGGTTTCCACATTCGCACAAGGACCCTTATATTATGATTCAACCCATACAAGAAGTGATTTTCTTGATGTTGATCAATGTCCATGTATGAGACATACTTAACCAGTTCCATGAACCTTAACACATATTATTATATTTTATGGCGTCCCTGAACTAGAGCAATAAATTATCCTACTTGTTCTTCTTCAGAGAATGTGGGTAGATACTTTCTTTGAAACCTCTCCTACAATAATTCCCAAGAGACTGTGTTCGGATCGAGGTGCAACTATCTTTCCAACTTTCCCCACCAATTCAAGGAACTGTCTCAAAGATGAAAGATGGTTATTTTGGATTTTGAGGTGGAGGTATAATCTCTTAGTGCGAATCACCTTGTCATTCCCTCCAACTATGCCTTTACACATTCCCCTGCACAACCCCGAGAAAACTCTAAGAGCTTGATTTTTTGAATTTCCCTTGTAATTTCCTCGAGAGGAGGTCCTCGCTCTGATTCCCTTGAACCTTCTGGGTTACCCTCCCTAGATGGTGGGGGATCCACTTCCACACCCTCCATCAAGAGCCCTTTAAGTGTCTGATTTATTTTATTCTGAGGGCACAATATGAGATTCATCTCAAGTGATGGTGGCAATACTATCAACATTAATGGCCATTGCAACAACATTCACCGGCCTCGATTTCCACATGACCTAACCATACTGAATCTCTAATTTTGCATCACAATCCAAGGGTCATTAATAAGGGTTAAGGTACTCTAATTGTTGTCTATATTCATGTGTTCACGCGCACGCAAATATTAGTTAGTTTGGTCCAGGTTTGAGAGGGGCACGACCTGCCTATGGCTAACCTTCGTAGTGAAATAGCTTTGGGCTCAGGTTCTTTTGTTTTGGGCTTGTATTTGACTTGGTTTAGTGGTGGGACTTGGTCATTTTGGAGGGATCGGCCGCCATGGTTTTGTCCCAAACGACTGTGTAGCCAGGTGCCATAGCCCATCTTAGCTCCTAAAAAAAATATTTTAAAAATTGATTTCTATTTAATTTTATTTTTTTTATGGGTTTTATTATTAGATAAGTTTTTTTTAAGTTTTGCATTATATGCATGTGTATAAATAAACAATTCTATTTAGAAAAAAAATGTAAACCCTAGGTTCTTTGATAATAAACATATCTATAGATGTTAAAATCAATTTTCATTTTGTTTAAACATATTACAAAAAATTTGTTAATTATATAGCTCATCTAACTCTAAATTTTTGTCTCTACCCATTTTATAAGTTAGGCCTTTCACAAGTCTGCAGGGGGACTCTACAAGTGGTTTTTTTGTTTTGTAAGTGAGTTGAGATTCTATATTACTGAGTAAAATATTGTACAAAAAAGGTTGAGGGGTGGCCCCTAATCTGCCAAAAAGGAAACCATATCAGGGGTCCCCAAGCCACGTTATCTACTTTAGTGGTAGGATGGTTGGGCCACCACTCGGGGAAACCGACCCAGAATCCATAAGTTCGTTTAAAGAAGAAAAAAGAACTATACCATCTGAAATACATACAAGCGAGAGCATATAACATGAGTTGGTCATATACTGATAAGAAAAAGAACTTGAGTTAGTGTTGCGCTAGTCCATGCAGATTGGGTGGATTTCATCTCCTGCCTTACTTACCTCATTTTCCTTTTTCTGCTCCACTGTGCGCGTCCTTCTGATGTTGGCTGGTGTTCTGCGTCGGTTTGTTGGAGTGATGTCCATGTGATGGACATAGAGAAGGTAGAGTTGGAATTGACCAGCCAGTCGGTCTATTTGTTCACCTTGGTTCCTCTGGTTCTCTGTTATGCCTCTTACACTGGCCTCCATGTCACTGAGGCGGCTCGGGATTTCTATGATTTCCTTCTTGCGGCCTCGATTTTCCACCTTGCTGGTCTCGTTATTTTCTACTCTCAGCTTGCATATTAGCATTTTTGTATGCCAGGTTTCCTCCATTGTTTTGTGGTAGAGGGTTTTCCTGGCCTGTGTGGCCCATGGGTCCCTTAACCCATCTACTTTTTGGATGAGTTCTACCCAAGCTTTACCCTGGCGCTTGGTGTTGAATTCCCACTCCCATATGCCGATTATTTATTTACCCTTTGTATCTTCCATCTCTAGGAATGTGCCTTTGGCCTATCTGGCCACTTGTTCCATCCTAGTGATCTTCCAGGCGCTTATTGGGAGTTCCTCCCCCTGGGGTCCCCTCTTACTCTGGGTGTTCTTCATTCTTACCATATTTTCTTGTAAGTCGTGGCTTCTGTCGTGATTTCTTTCTTTGCTACTACTCTCCCCTTCCTGGTCTCTGGAATTGCTGCTAGTTGGTCTGTCACTATCCCTGAAGCTTCTTCTTTTATAGAGTTTCCCTGGGGGTTGTCTTCTCCAGGTAATCATTTGTCTCTCGTAAAGGCATATCTTTCGGTCCTTTATCTCTGTTTCTGAGTGTGTGTGCTTGGGATATATGTCGTCGCTCCAATGCCAATATTTTTCCTTACATGATGTCCTCCAATCATTTCCTCCGTCGGGATCTTGGTGTAGATGAGGTGTACCCATACATGCTGTCAAGATATCCCTTTGGTATTCGTCCTTTGTTGACTGCGGCTTACCCTTTCCATTCTCCCACGGCTAGCCCCTATACTTCCTTCTATTGACAGGACCTTGGTATTGTACCCCTTCTTGTGGTGTGACTGTGATCTACATTGTAACTCATGTTTAAAAGGTGACCTAACGGATTCGGCCTCGATCCTACTTGACCTTCATTTAATTCTGTGTCTCTGGCCACGATGTGGTCGCTCGTACTTCGGTTGTCATTATAGTCCTTTGCCACTAGATGGGTACAGTCTGTCCGAAATTGGCCACTTGGGATGCTAATCCATGTGGCATCCAATTCTGATCCTTCCTTGTCGACCCCTTCATTAGCAATTCTATCTGCCAGTCCATTTGCTGAGTTGCGGACCCAACGTAACTCCACTGTGATCCCTTTCTGCAGATGCTCCTGAATCTTCTGCAGATAGTACGCCAAGCGTCAGTGCCTCTGTATTTTTCCCACTTTGGTGCCGTTTTGGAGTTTAATTACTGTGTTGATGACTAGCATGGATTCACCTTCCACTATTACATTTTCCATTCCTTCCTTGTGTAGTATCTCCAGACCTGTCTCCAATGCTCCAAATTCCACAACGTTGTTTGTTGAATTCCCCAAACTTCCTGTGTAGAGTCGGATAATTCTTCCTTGATTGTCCCTGATTACTCCCCCGATACCGATATGTCCTGGGTTTCCCTTTGACGTCTCATCTAAATTTAGCTCGAGGGATCCCTTTGGTGGCGGTTTCCAGTTGCGCTCACCTAAATTTAGTTGCGGCATCCGTCTCACCTGATTGGGGTTGTGTCTTCCTTTCACTTGGAAAGCCTCTAGAATTATGAGATCTCGATCAATGATTTTCTCTCCTCCTGTTTGGAGGTTGTGGCTCTGTACCGTTTCCCTTGTCATGGTTATTACTATTTCCTTGATCTTTCCAACCGTCCAACTTTGATTCCTGAAGATGCGCTGGTTCCTTTCCTTCCAAATTTCCCAAATGATCATGCCAGGGGTGAGGGTCCAGCAAACATTCACCTCTTCATTTTCGTTGTAGTTTTCCTCCCAGGTATTTATAGTTGCGGAAAATTTTCCTCTGGCCTTATTAGACTGTCAGAAAATGCCTGTCGCCCAGTCCCATAACTCTGCGATGTAAGGACATTCATCCAAGATATGGTTCGTTGTTTCCTCCTTTTATTCACATAGGTTCCATATTGAAGGGCCTATGAAACCTCTCTTCTTTAGGTTCTCCCAAGTTAGGATTCGGTTGTGTAGTATTAGCCACTAGAATATTTTTATTTTTGGCCATTGGGGGCTATTCCAGAGCTTGTCCCAATGATACACCACAACTTCTTGATTCTGGTTTGTTATGTAGTGGCATACTTCTTTAAGATTGAATTCACCTCCATCTTTGTGCCCCCATCTTAGCTGGACATTTCCCTCCGTGACTACAATTTTCCTTCTTCCCAATTCCTCTTCCATTTCTTTAACTATTGTTGCAGTCTGGTCTCGAGTCTATGGGGTGAGAGTGTTCCAGATTCTCCATTTGTTGCGCTCTGCTTCTTGTTTCCAGTAATGGTAAACTTGGGTTTTGCCTTGCGCCATCATCTCCTGTTGGAGTTCCTCCCAACCCAGTTGTTCCATTTTGGGTTCCTGTTGCCAGGTGTCCTCCCAGAATCTAGCGGTTCTGCCATTCCTTATTTCCCAAAATCTTTGTGTCTGGATCCAGGTCTTGTTGCGCCAGGCTAAGTTCCAGATGGTTGAACCCTCCTTGGTGCCTCTGAAGCAGATTTTGTCCTGGTTACTAATATCTGGGGCATGCTTTTCCTTCCACAGGTTGACCCATGGCGTGGCCATTTATTTGACCCATCTCCACCAGAGCTTCACCCCATAGGCTTCGTTGGTTACTTGTGGGTCGTGTAGCCCAAGGCCTCCCTTCCTCTTTGGCTTACACACCTTCTCCCAAACCACTAGTGCCCATTTTTTCCTTGTTTCCGCTTCGCGCCACAAGAATTCCCTTTGTATGGTTCTTATTTTTTGTAACATTACCTTGGGGGCCGGGAATACTGACATCATAAACATTGGGATAACTTGCATAACCGACTTGGTTAGGATGAGTCTTCCTTCCAGGTTGAGGGATCTGAAAGTCCAATTGTTTACCCGGTCTTGAATCTTGTTGACTATTTCTTCCCACGTTGACATATTGTAGGCTTTGTCTGTCAGGGGGATGCCTAAGTAATTGGTTGGGAGGGTTTTGCGTTTAAAGCCTAGGATGTCGGCTAAATTCCTTTGGATAGCTGGGTTGGTGTTAAAGAAGAAGATCATTGATTTGGATTGGTTTATCTCAGCCCTCGAGGCTTCCCCAAACTCATCTAAGATTCATTTGTAGGCTTTCGCCTCCTTGACCATGGGCATGCCATGAAGTAAGGTATCATCCACGAACTATTGGTGTGTGGAATTTGGACAGTTCTCATAAGGTTTGATTCCTTTTATTTCCCCTATTGCGGTTGCGCTTTTTATGCTTCGACTGAGTCCTTCCATCATTAAGATGAATAAGAAAGGGGACAGCGGGTCTCCCTGTCTGATGCCTCTCATGGGCCAGTAGGGTTTGGCAGGGGCTTCGTTTAATAGTAGCGAGAAGCTTGTTGTGGATACTAGGTTGGTTATCCATCAGATCCAGTGTTGGGTGAAGTCGTAGGCCTCTAGGGTTCTGACCATATAATGCTAGCTAATTTTGTCGTAGGATTTCTCTAGGTCCAATTGTATTATCATTCCCCCTCTTTTCTGAAGCTTTAGGGTGTGGATCAGTTCATGGGCATGGATAATATTGTCCATTATTTGCCTTCCTTCTACGAACCTGACTTTCTCTTGCAACACCAGTGTGGGTAGTAGTGATTTCAGTTTGTTGGCTATAACCTTGGAAATTATCTTGTACACCACATTGCACAATGTTATTGGTCTATAACAATCGAGAGTTTTGGCTTCATTTTCTTTAGGGATGAGTGTTGTAAAAGTAGCATTTAGTGCTTTCGAGATGGAGGCTGACCTTCTAGAGTCTTCTACTACCTTGTAGATATCCTGTTTGATGACTTCCCAACAAGATTTGAAAAACTCCATTGTGAACCCATCTGGGCCTGGAGCTTTTCCATTGGGCATTTACTGGAGTGCTTGGTCTATTTCTTCCTCCGCAATGGGTTTGATAAAGTTTTTGTTTGGTTCTTATGTTACCATGAGAGGGATGTGTTGGGTCACCTTTTGTATGGCCTCTGTTCTATCATGATTGGGTTCCTGGGCGATCCCATGGAAGTGGTTTACCAACGTTGTTTCGATGTCCTTATGGGACTCTCTTTCTACTCCATTCGGGTCCCTTATCTTCAAGATTTTGTTATGGGCTCTTCTGGCCATGGTTGTTATGTGAAAGAAATTGGTGTTCCTTTCCCCTTCCTTTAGCCATCTGATCCATGAATTTTGTCTCCAGAGAGTTTCTTCCTGTTGGCACCTTTCATCCCATTCGTGGGTCATCTGGATCTCCTCTTTTTTCATGTCCTCATTGTAGCCCTCCAAAATGCAGGTTTCCTGGAGTTTTTTCATTTTTTATTCTATGTTTTTCTTCGCTTGGTTTATATTCCCAAACGTGTCCTTGTTCCACTCCTTGAGCCTATATTTGATATATTTTAGTTTCTTGTAGAGTTTGAACATCCTTGTCCCTTGCTCTGGTTGCTCTTCACTTCACCACTGCTTGATATTTTCCTTGAAAGTCGGGTGTTCCAACCAAAATTTCTCAAATCTGAAGGGTATTCTCTTAGGTGTGGTCTGGAAGCCTGCTTCTAGTTGCACTGGCCAATGATCATATCCCCCCCATGGAAGGATGTTGCAGTCTAAGGTTATCCCTTGCATAATGACTGGCTCTGACACTAGGAATCTGTCGAGTCTAGTTGCTACTTGATGTTGGCTCATTCGCTTATTATTCAAGGTGAAATGACTATTTTTGGTTTTCATATCTACCATTTTCGCTGTGTCTATGAATTTTGAGAATTCCTCCGCATATCTATCCAATCTTCTTGTCCCTCCTTTTTTCTCCGTGAGTGACGTGATGATGTTGAAATCCCCAGCTAGGATCCAATGGAGGTTGTTGGCTCGGTTTTTTAGGTCTGCTAGATGACTTAGCATTCCCCAAATATCCTCTGGAGCCTGGGGTCCATACACATTAGTGCATAAAATCTCCTCTATGTTCCCAATGATTTGCATGTGGACTGTAATGGTATGCCTTGTCACTTCAACTACTATTAGGCTTAGTACTTGTGGGTTCCACAGGGTGAGGATGCCTCCTGCCATTTGGTGGCCTCCAATGGCCACCATATTGTACTTGCGCCATTGTTGTTGACTAATTGTGTCCATTCTTTATTTATTACACTTGGTCTCTTGGATAAAATAGAGATCTGGTTGTTCCTGTTTTAATCTATTCCTAAGGATTCGTTGTTTTCTTGGGCTATTTAGGCCTCTTATATTCCATGTTATAACCTTCATTTTAAACATGCGGGGGGGAGTTGGGGAAGAGTTTTTTTATCTTACCCGAGTTTATCAGTAGCACTCCAAGCTCCTACAGGGATACACTGTTGGATTTCCTACCTTTTTTCCTCTGCGTCTGTTTGGGTGAGAGTTGTAGTTGTACCTTGCCAGCTTTGACTCCTAGGTGTCCAATCTCCCCGTGTGCTCACTTTTGGCCTCTAGCTTTGGCTTCCTCCCTTAAGAGGAACAGGAACTGGATGTAGTCTAGTTGCTATGTTGGTACATTGTCCACTCATTGTCTTTTCCATTGCTCTAGTATGTTCGTGAGGTCTATCCCTTACCTTTCCACCAGGTCTCTGAGTTCCAAATATTTTGTGCCTACTTTGCTCGGTGTCATTTCCACCTCTCCCTCTGCATCTTGCAAGGGGGTGTTTTCATCTCTGATTTCTCCTTCCATCGGAGTTGCGCAGCTTCCTTGTTCCTTCTGGTTGTTAAGTCGGTCGGTGGGCTCGTTTGTTGTTTGTTCTCGAAGTTCCTGAGTTGTTACCGCATCCTTCTTGGCCTTTGCCCCTTGATTGGTTTTGTCCTTTCCTTCCAGACTCAATCAGACTTCTGGGTTATTTCCTGCATGGGCTTTGCTCTGCCTTTTGTTGGCTCTACTTCTGGGGTTTGGTTTAACAAATACATCCTCATCTTGTTGTGGTTTGGAATTTTCCGTTTCTTTCTTTTTATTAAGAGGGCATTCCCTGATCAGGTGGCCATGTTCGTGGTATCTTCTGCATCAGAAGGGGATTTGTTCATAATCGATGTTTTGGATCCATTCCTCGTCCCTGAATTTGAGGCATATCACTTCTGGGAGTGCTCCCGACACATCCATCTCTATGCATATTCTTGCGTAGGATGTGTATCTCCCTTTCAGGGTTGCTTCTGCGGTCTTTATATATTTCCCCAGTTTATTCCCTATCGCTTCAAAATTGGAGGGTAGACAATAGTATAAGGGTAGGGAGTAGAGTCTCATCTAGACCAGTACCTTTTTGAAAGTCTCTTTTTCTGGGGAGAAATTCTCCTTCCATGGTTGCATGTACAGTCCTGTTGATGCATGGAAGTATGGACCTCCTTCAAATACTCTGTCTCTGTCCTCCAGGTTTATGAATACCGCTATGAAGAAACCTTTCGAGCCTAGGTGGATCTCCACTTCCCCATTTGGATTCCAATGATATTTGATCCAGTTGCGCAACGCTTTTTCTGTGGGCCATAATCCCATAAATTTGTAGATTAGCGCATGCGCCTTCATCTGATCTCTGTAGAGTTACGTATGTGGATCCTCCAATACCACCTTGGGTATCAGTGTTGCTTTGGGTTTGCATGGGTTATGCCCTTTGGTCCAATTGGTCTTTGTTGTGTCTTGCGACTCGTTTTGAGTTTCTCTTGCTTCCTCTTCCCTGCATTCACTTTTCCCCTTGTTTCTTTCCTGACCTATTCCAAGGTCTGATACTGAGATGCCTGTCATTGGTGCCTTGAATACTCCACCCCTTGGCCCTTTCCCTCTGTCTACCACTGTCTGTTTGTATGAGGGGGTCCCCTTACCCCCTCCTCTAATGCTCATGCTTCTCTCTGCAATGGTCACAATTGTCCAAACCCTAGCTTGCGGTTGCTCTGAGGAACGCGGTTCAATAATTGGTTTTCAATCATTTCCGCCTCTACAAGTGGATTTGTTAAGCCCTAATATTGGCTCATTACCCCTTAATTGGGGCATATTATATTAGTAATGTTATTTTATTTATGTTGGCTTTAGGCCATTAGTTGTAATTATACTTCCTAGTCTCTTATATATACCAAGGATAAATTTTCATTTTGAATCATCTTGTACTTGAACATTTAAGGGGGTAAAATGAGGTTTCCCCCTCAAAGAGGCTTATTATCTGAAATTATCTCTTTTTCAAGGTGTTGCGTACTTTTTCTGAGGTTTTTCTATGCTATATTGATATTTGGTTCTTAACAGGCTTTAATCATGTGAATAAGTGACTTAAATTTGGTGAATAAGTGGCTTGAACATGTGTACAATATTATTTTACTTCACTTTCTCCTCTTCTCTTCGAGTTTTTCTAGGTAGTCCCTTGTGGTATTTGGCTGGAAAAATTATCTACCATGCAATATGGAACCTAGTTTCAAATTGTAGGCCCTCCTGAAGCTTATGGGTTGTCCATTTCTAGGTTGTTTCTCTTTCTATAACATAGCTTGTATTATATTTTAGTTGTAGGTAGGTAGATCATTCCTAGGCTCCTATGTTTAAACTAGAGCTTTGATACCATGTGTAAGACCCTTCACAAGGAATGAAGACTTATAGATGTAAAAACTAGATTTATGTTATAATGAGTAGGATTTCTATTTATATTCGGAATGTTTATGAATATGTGAAATCTTTAATTTTGTAAATTTTAGATTGTTTCAGATATTTTATTGTAATCAAAATAATTTTCTAGTTGTTTTCCTTTCAATGCAAATTTTTACAACAATTTCAATTTAAATTTAGAATCACATCATAATTCATTTAACAGTTTATAATTTAACAATTTAACAATAAATGATAAAAGAGTTATAATAAGAGGGGAAAATACCTCTTAGTTCTATCTAATTTAGTCTCTTGATGTAGCTCCAATTAGTTGTCCTCCTTTGCTAATTGAACTATCCAAACTGTATTTACCTCCCAGACAACTAGGAACAACATCTCTGACTCCATAGCTCTAGGAAACCTTGGGGGTTTCTTAGCTCTCCATGCCCAAAGCTCTAGAACAACACAACCAGCTAGTATCTCAAAATTCGATCCCTCTTAAAAATTCATAGTTCACAGAGTTTATAGTTTTTCCACTTCTCGGGTTCTCCTTCCCTTCAAACCAATATTTTCTCAAATCTCATAATCCCCTATCCTTTCCCCAAATTTCACTTTATCCTTCACTCCCATCACCTTCCTAGATCCTTGGGAATGTCCTAGGAAGGTCAAATATAATAATATAATCTTTATGTGATATCCATTTAAGATTTATTCCCTAACATGGTTTTTTTTTTGTTTGCTACCATGTTCGTGACCCGTGGGACTAGCATGTGGTTGAGAAACTGCGACCGAGGAGAATCTAAGCCATCAAAATCACCCAGGGATAGCACCCAACCTAGGCCACACCAACCCTTAGCATGGATGTATTTCTTGTTGTCTCCTCCATATAGCGACAGGTTTTGAACCTGGGTCACCATGCAGAATGAGGCTCATCGAAACCGATCGCTCTATCAGGTTTTGACTTATTCCCTAACAGGTTATTTACCTCATTAAATAAAATTTAAGTTGGGTATCTCAATTTAAGTTGGTTATATTTTTTCCCTAACATGTTATCTATATTACTAAACGAAATTCATTCTAAAAAAACAGATTTTCTCATTTCCAAAATAATGTAATAAATCCTAAAATAATCAAATAATTTAATAAATAACATTAAAATCGATTGATTTTAATTATACTACAAACATCACACACACACACACCATAAATAATAATATTGCATTAACTGGTATATATCATAATAATGCTAACATACACTCACAATGCATGTATGCGTAGCTAGTTCATGCATAGCTCATGTGTGTACTAATGGTAACAACCATCGCATCTAATGCATAATTTGTGTATGCTTACAAAATGATATAATGTATCAATCAATAATATATACTAACATACTAACAATAATTCATCAATCAAAACAATTTAATACGAATTTAAAATTACATCAAAATCATCATAATTGCATCAAACAAGAATTTAATACACAAGAGGGACTAAGCAAGGCACTAAGTTTACACTTCTAATTCCCAACAATACTCTCAACTATACTAAAACATCCTTCCTCTCTAACTTACTTCCATTTTTCACATCCTATCATTTCCTTTGTTGGATTATGTTGGACCGTCAACTATATTGACCTAACTCCAGATAGAACCAATAAGCGAAATTGTCAACTACCTTGACCAAGTTTCCCCTACAAGGGATTGGCAGTGATTATCACATGTCTATAGAAGCGTGG
>ML777715.1:485688-504199 GCA_009831015.1 Picea engelmannii
TTAGTCAGATCCCATTGATCATCCCTCTGAGTTCTGTGTTGCCTAAGTCCTTCAATTGTACAACTCCTCCACCTATGACAATTTTTACTTCATATGGTCCTAACCAGTGCATTCTGAGTTTTCTCGGATGTTGAAGGGATTTGCTGTCATACATCAACACTAAATCTCCTTCCTTGAAATTTTTCCTCTTGATATGTCTGTCATGCCAAGATTTGTCCCTTGATTTCTGAACTTGTTGGTGGAACACTGCTAGGATCCTATCTTCCTGCATGATCATCAGTTGATTCAACCTATCTTGTACTGCACCTCGTTCTGTCATGTTCGTAATCACTGCTATGCGCAGGTTGGGTACCAGAAATTATAATGGAACCATTGCTTCATGTCCATATACCAATCTGAATGGGGTGTGTCCTATCAACTTCTTACAAGTGGTCTTGTATGCCCACAATAATGCTGGTATTTTTACGTCCCAATCATCCCTATTAACGTTACAAATCTTCGTCAGTGCATTTTCAAGGATTTTGTTAAAGGCTTCTACTGTTCCATTTGCTTGTGGATGATATGGTGTACTCTTTTGATGATGGACTTCAAATTCCTCAGTCATATCCTTAATAGTACTGTTAATTAAATGAGTGCCTTGGTCACTCATCAAAATCTTTGGACAACCAAATCTAGTCATCACTTGCTCAAATAGAAAGTGTGTTGTTGTTTTTGCGCTGCAGTCTTTGACTAGTGCTGATTTTTCCCATGTTGTCAGGTATTCTGTCACAGTGATAATGTACCTTGCTCTTGTCCTCTTTGTTGGTGGGTTAATTGGTCCCACAAAATATATTTCCCATTTGTTGAATACCTGCAAGGTTACTTGTGGTCTCAGGGGAATTTCGTCCCTTCTATTTGGTTTACCAAACCTATGACATACATTGCATTTTTGGCAATACTCTTTTGAGCCTCTGTGAATAGTCGACCATCATAGTCATGCGCGTAATACCTTCTACGTGGTAGCTTTGCCTGCGTAATGTCCTCCTTCTATTCCCTCATGGGCTTCTGCTAAAATCCTTGGTCTTTCGAGTTCTAGCACATATCTTCTCAAGATGCTATCTGCGCCCATTTTTTATAAGTGTCCTGCAATCAGCTGATAATTTGCAGCCTGAACTACCAGGTTTTTATTCTGCACGGTGTTATATTCATGTGGCACAGTCCCTGTACTCAAGTACTAGATGATGTTTGTAAAGTATTCATCGACGATCTGGACTGAAAATAATTGTGCATCCGAAAAGTAGTCCTCTAAATTTGTAGGTTCCTCTCCGTTCGTGACCCTTGACAGGTGGTTAGGTGCGTTCAACTTCCCTATTTTGACTATTACTTAAAAATCAAATTCTTGAAACAATAGTAGCCATCTGCAAATTCTCCCCCCCAACACTGGCTTGTTGACTAGGTATTTCAACGTTGAATGGTCTATGAACATCTTAAAATGTTTTCCCAGTAAGTAATGTCTGAACTTCTACAACGCGTAGACCATATCTAGGCCTTCCATCTCTGTAGTGTTGTAGTTCTCCTCTGATTCTGACAATTTTCTGCTAGCAAATGTTATAGGATGATCGAAATTCTCCTACTCCTGGCTGCGCCAAAATAGATCCAAGTGTTATGGCTGATGCATCTACATGTATGTGGAATGTCTTCTCCCAGTCTGGGAATACTAATATTGGCGTGGTGACCATTTTTTCTTTCAGCGTATACCAGACCATGTTGACAATCCTCATTCCACTGGAGCTTTGTATATTTCCTTAACAGTTTCTCCATTGGCGCGATGATCTGTGTGTACCCTTTTATAAATTTTATGTAGTATCATGTGTGCCCCAATGTCGCTCTTAGTTGACGAACTGTTTTTGGTGGTGACAAGTTAACGATTATTGCAATATTGGTAGGGTCTACTAGTAAACTTTGCTTGCATACTATATGACCCAATAGTATCCCAAAAGGTGTTCTGAAGATGCACTTCTTGATGTTTAACGATATCTGACACTGCCTGCATCTTTCTAACATCAACCGCAAGACCTCTACATGGTCTTTCAACAGACTATAGGTTGTCCAATCGTCCAAGTATACCTCGATAAATTGGTGGATAAATTCTTTAAATGCAGCTATGACTACTCTGGAAAATATTGTTGGTGCATTCTTTAGTCCAAATGGCATGACCGTGCACTGGTAGGATCCCCATTTTGTAGCAAAAGTGTTCTTGTATCTATCTTCCGACGCTATCTTGATTTGATGGTATCCTCAAAATCCGTCAGTGAATGAATAAACTTATTGTCCTCCTACGTTTTCCAACACCTCGTCCGTGAAGGGTGTATGGAACGAGTCATGTAGGCATGCATCATTCAACTTCCTCAAGTCGACGCATATTCTTATCCCACCTTGCTTTTTCTCTTGAAATACCATCGGGCTTATCCATTCCGATTCTTCCACAGGTTCTATGATTCCAGCTTTGAGCATCCTATCGATATCAGCTTTTACATTTTGTTTATATATCTTCATTTCACTTAGCTCTCCTGCTATGCCTTTCATTTTTGTGAATGTTGTGGGGAACAGGTCGTTGCATTCACGTAGTAACTCTGTTATGCTTTCCACTATTTGCTCATCCCAGTAGTATCCAATGCTGGCCATTTTGGGATTCTTAGCTATCCCAATGTTGAATTTATTTACCTTGATTGACGCATCAATTACTTCTATCTCGAGAGGTGGGCCTTCCACTTTTCTTTCGCCTTCAGCTTCCTCAATATGAATATCGTGCAGATCGTTGTCATCTGGTACTTCTTCCTGTACATGGTAGCATGACAACAGTTCTTTCACTGGTTGTTGGTTCCGTTGTTTCTCTTCTGTTACGAGCTCAACTTCTGGTCCCTGAATGAATATCACCCCTCTTATTTGATTAAGTGTTGCATCTATGTTGGGGTTCTCATGTTCAAATGAGAAAGTGAATGTAAAATTATGTTGTAATACTGTCCAACTCATAGTTCCTCTCCGTAGTTCCTGGTCTGTATACCAGTTTGTTGGGATGCCCTCTAAGGTATGTACGAAATTATGAAGTCATTCCTATGGAGGTGTCATTTCCCACAACGCTCTGCACTTCTCCAAGTGCTCTGCTAGTGCCCCCTGTCCAACGTACTTTTGTTGTCGGTTGGTTATTTGTTCTACGCCAAACCTTATGTGTAGTAACCACTTACATTAGTACCAATCCTTGATTGTTTCCTTGTGTGCGCCCCACCATATTGCAGGTGTGGCCTTGAATGCTATATCTAGTGCTAACAGTCTTTGATTTTCTAACACATCATCTTCGTACTGTGTCAAGAATTCTTCTAGATCGTTTACCCCATGGAAATTCGATGGTTCCCTTATCTCCGTACCTACCCATCTTACTGCGTGGTCTATTCTTGCGCATCTTCTTGTGGAAACTTCGTGTAGCCTCTGTTGCCAATTCTCTAAACTTGTATCTGAATCTAACACGCATGAAGTAATGCTCCGCCAACTGAGTATCCCATATGCGGTTGGTTTTACGTAATATTCATCTCGCGCAGTTATTCTGTACCACTGGCTAATTTCCTCCAAGTCCAAGAAAGTAGGCTCTACAAACCTTTCCCCTTCTGATGTGTCTAATGGCACAATGAACCTGTATTCTCCTGACTCAAATGTCATTTTCCGTGTTTTTAAGTTTATTATGGTCTGGTTATCAAATGCCCAATCCAAGCCAAGCAATGTTGGATATGGTGTTGTGTCATCCACTGTCTCAATCACTTCGAAGTCTTCTTTAGTGTGCACTCCATCCATGTCTATTGTCGCTCCTTTCAGTCTCCCAATTGGTAGAACTCTGTGTTGGCTTTCTAGTTTCATCTGAACGAGTGAATATCCTAATGTGGGATCTCACATACATTTCCATGTCTTCTTGGGTAATACATTGACTTTAGATCCTAGATCTAGTATGATATCTCCCATGTTAAAATATCCAATGTTGGCGTTTAGCCTGAACTCCGTATTTGTTATTCTCCTTGTATGTAGGTGATTGACTATTTTTTGTTCTAGTTTTCCTTGTGTCTCTATGCTACATCTTTCTAATATAATTTGTAATATTTTGATAGAGGATGGATCATTTAGTAATTTTATGCATGATTTCAAAAACCCTTTGATTGTACTTACTTGTCCCAGACGCTGCATTTCTTTGGTATGATCCAACAATGGAGGCATCTCGTACTCTGGCACTTCCTTACTATGTTGCGCGGTTGAGGTCGACGCGGTGTCTGGATTCAGAAATTATTGTCTGGCTTGTTTAAATGTTTCCTTCTCATTCTGTGCATCGAACTGTTCCCTCGGTTCAACATTCTTCTTTACCCATTGGTGTTGTACTGGCTCTTGTCGTACTGCATCATTTCCTATTTTAGCTCCTTCGCGCGTAACTATGTTGATGTTTCTCCCTTCATCCCTTGCTTCAGTTGAAATCCATTGAGTATTCTAATTGTTCTGATTCATTTTTTCTTGGATCTTCCCTAATAACGTAGGACATTCTTCCATGTCATGACCCAATGCGCGACAATACATACAAGTCGTTGGTGGAAGTGGACATTCTCTTGCATAATGTCCTGATTGTTGACAGTTTTGACATACCACTGGTCCTCTACCTTTTCCAAAGCCTCCTCTTTCTCGCCCTCCACCTTTGTATCCATCTCGATCCCCTCCCGGCATTTTATACTGAGGTGTCTAGTTATACTGCGCGGTATTGTAGTGGTGTTGTGCGGCATTGTATTGTGGTTGAGTTGTGTTATATTGTTGTTGTGCAATATTATACTGCGGCTGTGCAGTGTTGTATGGAGCTGGTACTTGGTTAAACTAAGTTGCGGATTGCCTGATCATCATTTCTACCTGCACCCTATATGCATCTGATGTCCTCTCTCTCATCAATTCCATAGTTCTATAGTCTTTGTCATCATGGCCCACTGACTTGCAAAAGTTGCAATAGGAACTCTTTGGGACTGTCTGGTACTTCTGCATCATTGGGCATTGATATGGATCGTGGCCCTGTTTTTTATAGATTTCGCACCATAGTCTTCATGTTGGTAATAGATTTGGCATCCTTGTTGCCATATACTGCGCGAATGTTGGACATTTGTTCTTATGGTGTCCTTTCGTCCTGCATGTGGTACATGAAACAACTTCTCATTTTTCCTTACTTTTGTTCTGGTTTAGATGGAACGTTAAGTTCTTCAGATCCTCCTTCATCTCTTTGATGGTTGGATCGATCTTCTGATATTGGTTTTCTTCTAGTTGCAGAGCTTCCTGCAGAGCCTCTTCCTGTGTCTGAAACTTATGTTATCGCAGTGGATATTTCAAGTGTGGTAATAGTGAATTGACGAACAGGTGCATGTGTTGCATATATGTCATGAGATATTTCAACTTTCCTTTCATTCACTTGAATCTTTGGTCAATCTCCCATACGGATTCTCCTAGTTTATGTCTAATTTCTATCATCTCGTTCATGTATTGGTCCTCTAAACTTGGCTTCTGAAACTCGTTTATCAGTAACTTCTTAATATATGCAATCGTTCTAGTTGTCCCTGGTGGATTGTTTGTGGCTAAACTCATATACCAATATAGTGCGTGATCCCTTAGTGTGATAGCTAGTTGTGCAAGTTTAGTGTCCTCGTCTGTGATCTGTTTTTCTTCCTAGATCTTCTCAGAGATAAACAAGTGGTTCTTCGGGTCCTCTGATGCTTCTCCTTTGAATTCTGGTAACCTGATGGTGGGATCATATCCTTCCATCTTGAACGTTGAATTGCTACCTCCACGCGGTGTAGATACTTGACTAATGCTCCTTGAACTGTCTCCCCCACTTGTTGTTCCTTGTGTAGATGTACTTCTTGTTGTCTTCCTTCTCCTGAAATTTGGTTTTCTAAACGGTGGTGCTCATTTTGTTGTGTTAGTCGTACATGGGTTTATAGGTTCCACACTGACATTAATATGGATAGGATTGTTTCCTTCTCTTCCCGCTCTTGGACCTCTCATCTTCCTCTCATATGTTGCGCACGGGATTTCCTCAATTTGGTCCACAACCTGGAGATCCTCTACCTCCTCTTCGCCACTTGCCAAGCCTTCCCTCGTGGCTACGACTCTCTTCTTAGTGTTGACCTTGTATTGGTAGGGTACTCCACTACGCGTCTTTCCAGTTGTCGCCATGATTCGCTTAATTTGGTCTTCATCCATCATGATTGGGTCCAAGGATTCCTCCTTCTTTTCTTTATCCACTTCTCCTTCCATTTCTCCTTTTCCTGTCGGTGTTTCTCCCCTTCCCCCATGCATGCAGGGAAGTTTAGTTGTTTGATTCCATTGTCATTACACCTTTGTTATATAGAAATATATTTATAGAAGTATACATCGATCTAATATACCTTCCTCAAGGCCCGCGTAGAAAATATTGCTCTGCTACGTTGTACAACTTCGTTGTATCTACTGCAAATTATGTTATAAAGCCTTCTACAATATCGTCGAGCCAAAAATCTATTGCACGAGTGAATTTGTTATTCACCTGCTGTAACTGCGCGATCTGAACTGAGGTCCACTCTAACTGTCGGATCCAATTTGTTGCATGGTTATCCTTCAACCTCAATATCCACTCCTGCAATAAGTGTGGAAAATCACAGAAAAAGACTTCATGCAAATCAATAAACACATACTTCTCAAGGTATTTGTGCAGTGTTACTCTAGGGTTTATGTTATATTTCTGCACAAACTCTAGCTCCTTTCTCTTCAGCTAGCTTTCGATCTCTGCTTTTGTGGGATTCCACGGTCTCAACATCCCCTTCTAGCAGCGCATTCTTCTCACCTTCTTGTCGTCCGATTCAATATTCTTTTGATCTGCCTTTTGCAGATCTTACATTATTTTAACATATCTTCAACAGATCACATCCACTCAATCCTATGTTGTTCCAACCGGCAATGGAACCATTTTTGGTTGGTTATATTAGTTATACCTTTAACATGATTGACCAAGGTTCAACTCTACTAGGGATCTAACAAAGCCTCTAAAACTATCGGCCCTCCTGGTAAACCAGAAGGCGACGCAGTACACAAGGTGCACTACGAAGTCTCACCCGAGATAGTCTTAATGGGTGACTATAATACTCAAGTGCTTGCAGTCCAGGATTGAATGGGGATCTGTTAGTGCACGCTAAGAGTTATATTTAACTATTAAGCAATATACCGGCATTCTCATTCATGCATGTAATGTAATCGGATTCATTGATTCATTCATACATCATTCTAACATCCACTCATAAACAATAAAAGAGATACAAGCATTCAATCACATAACACAAGTTTTACCGTAGTTCACCCCCTCTTGGGCTACGTCCACAAAGATATGGCTCTCGCGCTCTTCTATTATGGTAGTTCCAAAAATATAGTGCCACGCGCTTTACAACTCATCCTTAGTCGGGTCAAGATCTATTATGAGGCGGACTAGATCACACCAGGCTCCTCAACCTGTGACCTAACCCTCAAGATCTACCCTTTGGACCCTCTACAGCTCAACAACTTACAAAATCAGGTCGTATGACAAAGTATTACAAACTAGTTACTCCTTCTCATGCGAATAACGCTCTAGCCAAACAAGACTTTTCCTCCAATGGAAAACAACCTCCCCTACCTAGACCTCATATGTATCTATTTATATCCATTTCTGGTTCATCGGCCATTACAATGTATTAAAAAAACCCTAACCCTAGCGTCGTTAGGTCTTCCATGCATGTGTGTGTGTTGTTCTTCCTTTCAGTTGTCGCTTTCCTCGTGCACGCCTTTCTTCCCAAAATAGCATTTCTTTATGATTTGACCTGCTTCCAACACCACCCATCTTTGGTGTGCATATCCTATTCAAACTTGATCAACTTTGGCACTTTTCTTGACATGTTTAGGGCTCAATCTAACCTTGTCAAATTCAATTTGCTTCTTTTCCCCTACACACAACCCATGGATCGTTATGTATTAATAGGTTGCTTCTCTAACCTCATTTGGTCTCTTCAAATTATGTTTCAAAATTATATTTGTTTTCTTGTAGAGAGTTGTAACATCCCCATTTCTAATCCTCGTGAATTATAATGTAATTGTATAAATGTGAATTAGGCTGGTGAGACAATGTGTTTGGGCGAAGGGACCATATTGATTTAATGTGGTTGGGAGTCGAACTGTATATTATGAACATTGAAATAATTAATAAAAGTAATAATCGTTGGTTGCAATACTAAGAGATGAAGAACGATGGGGGGATATGATTCCACAAGAGAGAGAGGGGTCCAAGGGAGAATTATTCATGGGTATTACTCCAACCCACATTCTTGAAATTATTATCTTTGTGTATAACTTTCTATTATTGAGTGTATGAGAAGCCAATCATTTAACTCATGTAAGAGGGTGGGTGTTGTTATCACACAAACTTGTCAGAGTCCTGTGAGGTTGTGGTTTCTACCTAAGTCTGTGTTTTTCCTTCTCTCTCTCCTTTCACGAACCAATTCTTAAGTTTATTCCCCTTCGGCTTGTAAAATCATTTTCATTTTCCCCCCTGTGTTTAAAGTTCCACGGTCTCCCTATCTTCCCAGCCCCTATCCAGTCGTCCAAGTCTTTGTTTACGCAGGCCGCAACTGCGGGCTCAAAGCGTGACACTCAGAGCGGTTCGTTCTGGACCCGAATCAAGCTAAGGTAGGTTCAACTTTCAACGATGGGAATTCCATGTGGAGTTCAGATTAGCGGCTCGCGGGCATTTGGAATCTTAAAAGTTGTGTGAAGTATAGCGCTGGAGAAAAAGGCCCAGAGAGATTATGCGTTGTTGATTTTTAAAGGGACAGGTGGCAGTTGATCCAAGTGTTCGGGGAAATAAGCTTCGGGAGTTTCGAAGTGAGAAGTGTGTGGAATTCCCAAAGTGTCGAAGCCCGAACTCTCGAAATAATCTATGCCATCAAAATATGAGGATGCGTGGAGGCAGATCCCTCGCTTCGGAGTTCCGCACTCTGAAGAATTGTGGGAGTTAAACATTGCAAATTCCAGAAGTTCCCAAAGTCTCGAAGACCCGAAAGAGATCCCGATGTTGATCGAGAAGGGAGCAGAAGGGTCATTGATCTGGTTGAAGGGGTCAAAGTCCCGAAGCAGGAGCAGAACCATTGATTGAAGTGGGCGCACGTCAATAGATCGATAGCTCCGGGTAAAAGCACAAAAGGTAAGCGATATTTGAGTTTGAATTTTCCCGGAGCCCGGAGGCCCGAAGTGGATCTCAGTTTTCCTAATCCAGGAGCCACGCGTCATCAGATCCTTAGCTCCGAAGTTTTTTCTTGGGGAAAATATAGTTTGAAGTTTGAAAGGTTGAAAGCGCCTGTATTTGGTCACAAAAGAAGATCTGCATGGCCTTGAGGCACCGAGATTGACTCGAAGAATCGTGGGCACCACCTGGAACATTCATGGGTGTCAGGCCTTGTCTCGATCCCGATGAAGGTAGTTAATAGAAATGGGAGTGGTGGTTGAAACTTCAACTCACTCCATAAATGAAAAGCAAGTTGAGAGCGACCATGAAGGCAGATTGTCAATCTAAAGCTTCCTTATGGACATATTTTCATGTAAAGCACATAACTGCGCCTAGTTCACATCTGACATGAGAAGGCCTGCACAGTCTAATAGAGCATGCACCGACTAAAAACGTTAATGCAGTGGTCCGATCACACTCCTAGTGGTTGCATCATTTCTAAGTATATATAGGTAGTTTTAGTGTTTTGTTATGGTCGAATGGTTGAGCTAGGCTCCCTGCTATTGTAATATTTTGATTGAGAACAAATGGTTCTCTAGTTATGTATTTGTTTTTGAGACATCTTGGTTAATCTAAGTCATCTTTCTTACTCCATCTTATTTACCTTTGATACTGAGAGAGTTCATGTTTGATTGATTCACATGGATTGTTGTAATTGTATTATGATAAATGTTTGATTATAGTACTGTTATGATTTTTTTCAGCTTCCTTGAAATTTGAATCCAAGAGGACCTTGTGTTTAAGTTTTTCCTCCTTAGGTTGTTGGAAAATCTGATGTTCATAGCTGACCTCTACACCTTTCTCACTAAATCCTCCTCCTACTCACCCTTACTCCAACTTACCGACTGAAGTTGATTCAAGACCTCAATGGCTGGTGCATGCTAGTCCAAATTTCTGAGTTAGAACACTATTATTATTGAGTTTTCTCCATTTGACCACTCAAAAATCAATTACCTATGACATATAAACTGATGGGTATTGGGCTTACCTTCAATGCAATCTGAAGCTGACTTCTAGTGCTAACATTTATGGAGTTGCTGCCGGGAACGAATTGAAAACTTTTCCCTGGGATAGAACGACAAAGAAGCTTCTGATTTTGAAGGTGCATTAGATATCAGAACCATTGAAGATTGCAACTGTGCACCCAGTGAATCCACTGTTTCAGCTGACCCGGAGAGGATTATTTAAGAGCAGGAAAGATTTCTCAGAAAGTTTTTTGTTGTTGTCCCGGATTGAAAATCTCACTGGGAGAACGATAATGACCAGATCTGGTCTTTGATGGTGAACAAAGACTAGACACTTTCAGGCTACACATCATTCACATGGCGACTCCATGATTAAAGAACCCAATGGAGACTCCATTGGTTTGAAATGGACCAGATCTTAGCTCAGAGGTTTTCTCTCTATGATTTTTCAAAAATAGTTGGTTTCCCTAGCCCACCACCTAGTAGAGATGAATGGGAAAGTAGCCTTCCTAGATTCCGAGGAAAATGGTGGGAAGTACCAGCTGAGCATTTGCTAGACTTTCATGAATTTATTCATCGACTTCATATTATGCATGAAGATATTCAGATTAAGATTTTCAAGTATTCATTATAGGGGATTGCTCATGATTGGTGTCGATCTCTTCTCGTTGCAAGCATCAACTCTTTGACCAGTTTTCATGCAGCTTTCAATTCGTTTTATAAATATTATTTTCCAGCTGAGTGTCTTTATGAAAACTGTTGTGATGAGTTTTCTTTGTTTTATAAAGATTTTGCCTATCACAAAGTTCAGTTTTGTGATAAAGTTGTTATTGTGGAAGAAAGCATTTTCCATGAAGAGCATGAGGTGTTGAATGATATTCATTATGATAGAGATAACATAGAAACGTTTGGCATCATATAAGATGTGTCTGTTGTTTTAAGCGTTCATGAAGATCAACATGTCTCTTTTGAATATCTCGATATCAAAGAGCAAGTGTATTCTGCAGAATATTTTTCCCCTGACTATGAAGCTGAGATAGATGAAAAGCTAGCAGCAAAAGCTAGGGAAGGTTCCTCTATGTTTTTTCCTAGTTTTTCATAATCGAAGGCAGAGTTTGTTTGTTTCTCTTATAAAGGAAATGCAGAGGATATTCCTGTCCTGGAAATTGTAAGTGAGAAAAGATCACCTGGGATTAGCCAACCTGCATCTGTTCTCCACCCACCTGTATACTCTGAGAACATCAAATGACAGGTGAGCAACAATGAAGTACATGAGGTAATTTAATGCCAGTCAAGCTTTCCTGATTATAAATTTTGCGACCTTGTGGAATTATATATGGAACTATGATTTCCAAAAGCATTGGAGCCTACAAAATTGTTTATATTATCATCATTCAGAGGTATTGCCAGTGTTCCAATACATGTTTTCTTTATGTTGGCATACTTCCCTTACATTTTATGGATTATTTGCAGTAAAGAGAAGAATTATATTACCAAACAGTCTGGGTGGTTATGGTGGAAGTTTTCTTTCACCTAACGCTTTGTAAAAATCAGTTAACCAAGGACTGTACATAAATAATCTCTTTCTGGAGCCCGTGTATTTGTTTTTGTTTAGAGTAATTATCGGCCTGTAATCCTCAGCAGGACATTTTTTGAGCATGACTCCATAACCCAACAGCTAAGGCACTGGAACTACTTGTTCTTGGCAGCTCGCAGGGAGCATGCCATCCCGTGTGGAGCCAAATGTTATCACACAAACTTGTCAGAGTCCTGTGGGGTTGTGATTTCTACCTAAGTTTGTGTTTTTCCTTCTCTCTCTCCTTTCGCAGACCAATTCTTAAGTTTTTCCCCTTCGGCTTGTAAAATCGTTTTAGTTTCCCCCCTCTATGTTTAAAGTGTCACGGTCTCCCTGTTTTCCCAGCCCCTATCCAGTCGTCAAAGTCTTTGTTTACACAGGCCGCAGCTACGGGCTCAAAGTGCGAAACTCAAAGCGGTTCGTTCTGGACCCGAATCAAGCTAAGGCATGTTCAGCTTTCAATGGCTGGAATTCCATGTGGAGTAAATATTAGCGGCTCGTGGGCGTTCAAAATCTTAAAAGTTGCGCGAAGTATAGCGTCGAAGCAAAAGGCCCAAAGAGAGCATGAGTTGTTGATTTTTAAAGGGACAGGTGGCAGTGGATCCAAGTGTTCGGGGAAATAATCTTCGAGAGTTTCGAAGTGAGAAGTGTGTGGAATTCCCGAAGTGTTGAAGCCCGAACTCTCGAAATAATCTGATCCATCAAAAGCTGAGGATGCATGGAGGCAGATCCCTTGATTTAGAGTTCTGCGCTCTGAAGAATTGTGGGAGTTAAACATTGCAAAGTCCCGAAGTCTCGTAGACATGAAGGAGATCTCGATTGTTGATTGAGGAGGGAGCAGAAGGGTCATTGATCTGGTTGAAGGGGTCAAAGTTCTGAAGCAGGGACATAACAGTTGATTGAAGAGGACACGCGTCAGTAGATCGACAGCTCTGGGTAAAAGCACAGAAGGTAAGCAAGATTTGAGTTTGGATTTTGTCGGAGCCTGGAGGCCCGAAGTGGATCTCGACTGTCCTAATCCAGGAGCCACGCATCATCAGATCCTTAGCTCCAAAGGTTTTGCTTGGGGAAAATATAGTTTGAAGTTTGAAAGGCTGAAAGCGCACGTATTTGGTCACAGAAGAAGATCTGCATGGCCTCGAGGTGTCGAGATTGACTCGAAGAAGTCGTGGGCACCACCTGGAACATTCATAGGTGTCAGGCCTTGTCTCGATCCCAATGAAGGCAGTTAATGGAAATGGGAGTGGTGGTTGAAACTTCAACTCACTCCATCAATGGAAAGCAGGATGAGAGCGGTCGTGAAGGCAAACTGTCAATCGAAAGCTTCCTTATGGACAAATTTCTCTGTAAAACACATAATTGTGTCTGGTTCACATCTGACATGAAGAGGCCTACACACTCTGACAGAGTAGGCATCGACTGAAAACGTTAATGCAGTGCTCTGATCACACTCTTGGTGGTTGCAGCATTTCTAAGTATATATAGGCAGTTTTAGTATTTTGTTATGGTCGAATGGTTGAGCTAGGCTCCCTGCTATTGTAATATTTTGATTGAGAACAATTGGTTCTCTGGTTATGTATTTGTTTTTTAGGCATCTTGGTTAATGTAAGTCAGCTTTCTTACTCCATCTTATTTTCCTATGATACTAAGAGAGTTCATGTTTGATTGATTCACATGGATTGTTGTAATTGTATTATGATAAATGTTTGATTATAGTATTGTTATGATTTCTTTCAACTTCCTTGAAATTTGGATCCAAGAGGATCTTGTGTTTAAGTTTTTCCTCCTTAGGTTGTTGGAAAATCTGATGTTCATAGCGGACCTCTACACCTTTCTCACTAAATCCTCCTCCTACTCACCCTTACTCTAATTTACTGACTGAAGTTGATTCAAGACCTCAATGGTTGGTGCATGCTAGTCCAGATTTTTAAGTTAGAACGCTATTATTATTGAGTTTTCTCCATTTGAGCACTCAAAACTCAATTACCTGCGACATATAAACTGAAGGGTATTGAGCTTACCTTCAATGCAATCTGAAGGTGACTTATAGAGCTAACAGGTGTGAGTGGTTACATCCCATAGTTATTGGAGAGCGTGGGCTGAAGTACAATCAGTTTGGGGAAGAGTATAAGTCAAGTCAAGCAAACAAACAAGGAGAGGAAATTTGTATGGCCAAGGGGGCAGCTTTTGGACAGTCACGTTTTTGCATGGAGAACAGTTTTTATAAGAAAATTTTGGGTAGAAAAGGAGGAGTAGAGCGTTGGGAAGAGGACCAACCATGGTATGCTTGAAGGCAGCTATTGTTTGATTGTGTTTTTATGCTGAGAAAGAGGCCCGTGTACATGTAAATCAGGTTGTGAGCTTGTGGTGCAATTTTCTTTGGAGAAAATGACTCAGAGGCTTGTGAAGGTTGTTGTGAGAAAACATGAAATAGCTAAGAGTTCCTATCTGAGTGATCCTTGTCCAAACGAATGCACTAGTGGCCCTAATAAACGAATGGTACAGCCCAAGGGACTGTGAGCAATGAAGGGAGTATGTTCCTTGGGCAGTGCAAGTTGTGGGGAAAATAGAGTTGGAGGTTTGGGATTGTTCTGAGGATAGAACCTGGGTTTGGGGTCGTTGTGTGTGGAGGGTGGACAGTCAATGGGTCAGATCTCCTTGTGGACTCGTAGCCTCAACTCGGGGGTGGCCTGCTATTGAGAGAAAATGAACAACAATGTCTATGGCTGGGAGGTTCATCCTTCGTTTGCAGCCAGTTGGTTAATCATTAATAGATAAGTGTTTTTGTTATGTTCTTGTGTTTTTTCGTTGTGTAAATGATTTATAAGAATGTTGTGTGGTTTTTCATTAGTGAAATCATTAAATTTGTGTGAGATTTATAGCTAGTAAGCTACAAGAATTTAATTAGCAGTAAATCTTAATAATTTAATGAGTTTTCGCACGTAATGTTGTTCAGCTGGAAGTTGGGTACATTACATTATGGTATCAAAGTGTTTGGTTCAAACACTAGGCTTGTATGGACTTGAACCAAAACGAATTGCTAAAATTTGTTGTTGCATATTTTGTCTGTGACATATATGGGGGGGAAACAGAGAACTTAGAGAGAAATCTCAAAATCCATGGGAAAAATTCGAGTTTGAATGACTCTGAACAGTTTAAGAAGGTTAATGGAGTAGAGCGGTGAAGTTGTAAATAAAAATTCAACCTGGAATGGTTGGAATTCGAGTTTTAATGGCTACATGTAGGGTTACAGGGAGTTTGGCGAATCGATGATCGAGATCTCTTTTGATATAGAGATTGACAGTTGAGATTCGTCATGATAAATTTAAAAATCCATAAGGTAACGGTCGTTTGAAAGGTTGAGTAAATCAACAGTCGTGATTAATTTTCGACAGTTTGGGAAATAAATCAAATCGACGATCTATATTCATTTCGATTGTTTTGAAGGGTAGATCCAATCAACAACTATGATTCACTTTGGGAGTTTTTGAAAGGGAGCAGATCGACAACTTATATTCGTCGGGGTTTTTGGTCAAAATTTGGCTAAGTGGAAAATTTCCAAGAGAATCGCCAACATTCAATGGTCAAATCAACCAAAGTGACAAAGAGTTTGGTTCATCCAAAGGACATCGTTGATCGTCAATGGTTGACATTCAACGTCGACCAAATCCTGCGAAGTATTTTGACTCATTGACAAAAATGGTCAATGGTTGATGGGTCAGTGGTCAAGTGTCCACCAATTCAACGAAATGTTTTGAATCAAGCAAGAGAAGTTGTCGATGACCTATGTGTCAATGGTTGGGCGTCGGTCGAATTCAGCGAAGTGCTCGGGTCGTCTAAGAGAATTGGTCAATCGCTGAAGAAAAAGTGGATGATGATGTCATCATCCACATGGCATGCCACATCAATATCCACGTCATGCCACGTAACCCACGCTGACACCCTAAAATGACATGGCATGCCACGTCAATAGCTTCCACGTCAACCAACAGAAGTGGTCGATGGCTAATGGTCAAGTCAGACGATTTGGGAAATTGTTTTCGACAGTTGTCGAGGATCATCAATTGTTGATGGGCCGATGGTCAGGTATTGGCCAAATCAGTGAGGAGTTTTCATTCGCCAATGAAAATCATTGACGGCCGATGATCGGGTCGATTGGTTTGGAGGTATGTGCAAAGGAATGTGTCGATGACCGATAGAGTCAGATCAACGGTTGTTGTTTCCTCTGATTTGAGTTCAATGGCTAAAAGGACTAAAGAAGAGTAGAGGGATATTAGTATTTCACTGCGATAGAGAGTTTGAATGGGTTGCAAAGGAAATTTAATAGATATTTTCACATAAGGTATGAATCCAACAAGTAAAGAATGCCATTGCATGCACAAGGAGTAAAGAGGACTCTATAACCTTAAAGGTAGAAATATAATGAAGGCTACAAAGTTGGTTGCAGGAGAAGGAAAAATGATGTCATAAGATGACATGTGACTCATGAAGTGGAAGAGTCATCTCTAAGTGCAAGAAGGGATTGTGAGATATGATATAACAACTCTTGTCGAAAAGTACAAATAAGAAAGTTACCTCTATTATCAAAGTACACATCAAAGGTAGGGTACAAGTGCAAATGGAGAAGTGTGGCATTTCCATTTGGAGCAAGGTGGTCTTGAATGGCCAAAAAGTGCTTCACAGTGAATCACTTTGCGAAGTGAAGAGAGGTATTTAATATTGAGCAAGACCATGGATGGAAAAGAGTATTAAAAAGATAACATAACAGAAATATTTCAAAATGGTGAAATATCAATCAATGATAATGGTATTCCAAGACCAATTTGGTCAAAAGAAATGGGAAGTGGTTAATTAGATTGCAGTGTTAAGGTTCAATGGGAATAGTGCATGTTACAACACTATGGATATTAAGATTTATAGACCAAAAGATGTTGGGATGAGATTTCTTTACATAAAGGAAGTTGTTGTGAGATGACAACACTAGTGGATCTAATGGTTGGAAATGCAGAATGGCCAAGTGAGGCTTGGATTGCAGGTGTAGAATAGAGGCCAGTGGTGCACAGTTGAGCAGAATAAACAGTGCACAAGGAAGCATGGTTCTACAAAAATTCAAGGACAACCATCTATAACAATAAAGCTAAATAAATAATTAATATGAAATAGATATGCATTGGAGTGCATGATAAAATTGATGCATGAGCATAGAATAAAAATAGAATGCATGTGCATGAAATATCAAATGTTTGGTCCATACTGATATGCATTTGTGCATGTGGACAAACCTGAACATGTTGGTGGCATGAGTATAGACTAAGGAGTAGGTTGTTGATCTATATATGAAATAATGATGATTATGATATTTGAATAAAACTAACGATGGATTGTGTATCCAAGAAACATGATTATAGCATGATGATATTGTTGTTTATGGTATCCATCCGTACAAAGACAAACAAGAATGGTTGGAATGATGAGAGGACATAGGCCATATATGCTTATATCATCACTACGCCAAATATTTGAGAGGACATAGGACTTCAGTCTTTGACCAACAATTTAAGCATCACTTGTATTAGATATGTTGCAACAAATAACATTGTATTTCTAGCCTCGATTCATATTGTAAGTAGGGTCACATGCCATGTAGGGTATCACTAATTTGATTTGTATGAACTAAAATGCATTTTTAACATACATCAACTTCAAAATGGCATGCATGAATGGTTTAGAGCTTTAGAGTTAAATAAACAATGTGGGTAATTGGAAGAAGGAAAAGTACATTGGGTTTTTTTTGTCAAAACAAAGCGTCTCTACAATAATGATCAAAGTTCAAGTCCTAGGAGGTTTGATGACCACCTGAATAAATGATTTTTACTACGATAATGTGGATATGCAAGTCATAATTACTGATGAATACAAAAGAAAAGTATATATCCTTAATGAAAAATATAATGAGAAGATCAATGAAGACAAATTAACATGGATTAAATTGTAAGGAATTCAATTTTTCATATTGTAAACTATTTTGAGTATATAAAAGCAATCATTGTACATTATCAATAAGGAGAAATAACCTATAAAGTTTTTAAGAAAATACCTTTTAAGGTCACCTTCCACTCTTCTAATTTAGACATGCTAAAAAGAATCCACTAAACATCATTACCAACAATATAAATCTCAATTAGGCCTATGCTTACTAAAACCAATATTGAAATTAAATAATGGAAATAACAATACACAAAAAAAACTTAAAAAATCTCAAATAAAAAAAATATATTCTTAAACAAATCAAACAACTAAATCTAAAAACTCCAAAAATTAAAAACACTTCGAACACAAAAAAGCACATTAAATGTCATTTAACTCTTGTATATATTCTTGTGATTCCTTTAGCATAGGCTATCAGTGACCAAAAATGAGTTACAAATGGAGCACAATGCTAATCAAAACTCTTTGTTACAAATTTGGATGTTGACTCTCTCCTTCATTGTTCCCTTATCCATTTGTAATTTTATTCAATTTTTCTAATCTAGAACAGGGCCTCAGTGACCAAAAAGGAGTTTTCACTGGAGCAGAGTGCTAATCTGGATTCTTTATTTTTATTTTTCTTCTTTGATCCTCTAATGTTCCCTTCCCTAT